>PVJX010049987.1:0-10890 GCA_004027295.1 Dolichotis patagonum | reverse complement strand
ACCTGCTCTCTGATGGCTAGGACAGTCGCTCTTCCAATGGCCCTAGAGATTGCAGAAGGGGCACTCTCTTGCCCAGCATCCTTTTTGTTGCACTTGAAGCATGGTCTGGGAGGGGCTCAGGCAGCTCCACCTTGTCTCAGTTTACCTGTCTCAGAGCTCCAAGTGTCACTGCTAAAGGATCAGATTGTTATTTTCCCTTTGATTTTGGCTCTATTGTTGAAAACATGAAAAGTCATATTAAGAAGGCCTCCCTGTGGAGTTTGAGGGCCAGGTTTAGCCTTTTGTCTTGGGATCTGGCCCACAGTGGAAGGTATCTGTCTCCTCCACAGTCATAAAACATCTGGTTGTCTGTGCTGGCTATTTTGAGGCCTCAGCCCTGTCTGACTGCCTATAATATTTTTAACTGACTTAGCTGCCTGTAGCATTTTTTTCTCTGAAGAAGTAACCCAAACTGCCATGAAGGATAATGGGTGGAGACTGAGCTGATTTCTTCAGGCTGAAGGGGGTGGAAGTTGTTGAAAGGCAGTCAGGGATATTCTGCAGAGCTTTTAACTAGTTAGTGGTCCTCAGTAGGTAGCAGGCATTTTCATCTTGGGTAAGTGTTCAGTCTAAAGGAGACAAAGGCAAAGAACCAATTAAGTAAGCAGGAGTCAAATAATAGAATCAACAGGGTATTTATGAGTATAATTTTAGTAATGGCTTCCCATAAGGAGGATAAAGATAAGGTCCAGGGAAGTTTAGAAACTGACATGGCATTCATTTGTCATGCACACATTTAGGTTATACAATTTTATAAGTACCTCCTGTGCTGTTAGGATGTCTAATGCCATCTGATTTGGGAGGATGACCTGTTTTATTAATTTTACCTTTTTATCTAGGAGAGAGATCAGCTGCAGTGTCATTTAAGGCCAGTTGAGTATAGTTAATTATGGCCCGAATATGTGTCATATAACCTTTTTCTGGAAAAGATCTGGTGGATCCCAGTAAAAGGAATGTAAAAGGAATTTAGTGTATTTGTTATGATGTCTTGGGGTTTGGCACTTTTTAGGCAACAATAAACTTTAATCAAACCATGAATAATCAAAGTCTAAAGCATGTATAATCAAAGCATGAGAAGTAGGGCTGACAATTAAGTTTAGAAACTGCTTTTAGGTTATAGCAATTGTAACTCATTGGCATGTAGGTCTTTTTGTTGATGGACATTATATAACCTTTCATTTAAAAATTATCATTTGACTGATGACCTCATGTTGGTTTGATTTGAATCTCTTGGCTGGAGCACAAGAAAAATGCAGATGTCTGAATCTGAAAGAAAATATTTATCATCATAAACAACCCCAATTTTATATTTGAAGGCATGAATATACCATCAGATCAGCAACAATGAATTGTCTTAGTAATATGAACTTTAGTTGGGGTGTCTCCCATAACACTATGGAGATTACTGGGGCCTCTGATTAATGAACAAGAGCTGGTTAAAGTTACCAGATGGCCACTTTCTTATTCATCAGTTGAAGTCCTATCCAATATCTCCCCATCCCAAGGGATTTTGTTTAACCAGATTTAGCATCATTTTGACCAGCTGGCAACCTAGGTGAAAGCATGTTTTTTAAATCTATAACCAAATAAACCTTGATTAAGTGGTCTGAAAATGCAAAAGGAAAAGGAAAAAAGATTGTTGAGCTCAAATAAAAAGGAGCAGCTGTTTACAGAGTAGACAAATGGACAAACATGGAGAGATAATCTGTACAGTATAAACAGACTAGACAAACAGAAAACAGATATATAGACTGACAAAGCTCAGAGTGCACTCGGATATATTTGGCCAATTTGAACTACAATAAATAGACTAGTGTGAACCTTTTTGTAGATTAGGTTGTAGATCTCTTGAAATAAGAATAGCAGAAAAGGAACCTAATTTGTTTACTCTGAGATAGGTTGGTAAGGGGAAAAAAGAACATGAATATGAACTAGTCCCTCAGGACTAGCCTGTTCCTGAAGTGGGCATAGGGACTGAGGCTGAGAAGACTGTGGAGTGGGAGGTGTAGATGGCCACCAAGCTGCCAACTGCCCAGCAGGTGTCTGTGGACAGTTACCAGGTAACTGACTATAAAATGGCTGCTTGTCACCATGTGACAGGGAAACACAAGATGGTGACTAATCACCATGAGACCCACAACTAAATGGCTGCTGCTGGTCCTATGATGAGAGACCACAAGATGGCGGTGCACTGTCACATGGTAGAGGGCCACAAGATGGCAGCTTGCTGCATGTGAGCTGTAGCAAGATGGCTGCTAAGAACCATGTGGTCTGTTAGGTGACTGAAACACACAAGAAAATGGCAATGCAGGAGTAGGGGACAAAAAGAGCCATCTGATGGAATATATAGTGCATGGTGGAGGGGACTGAGAAATTGGAGACTAGGGAGAGAAACTAAGGGAAGGATTAAAGGTCACTGGGGGTAAAGAAGGGGGAGAGGACAGCACAGGGGGCACAGAAACCTCTGGCTGAGAAAGCTGTGGGATTTGGTTTTGGAGATATGGGGGTGGAGCCATAAAGATAGGAGATGCATCATCTAAGGGGTCTGGTGGGGAGGGAGGGAGGGTTCCTGGTGGAGCAGAACAAACCAGAAGTATTTGGGTCATTATACAAGACACAGTGAGAGAAGGACACATCTTCAAAGTAAAAAGGGCCTAAAAATGAGGGGTTTCTGCCAACTTGCTGCCACTGTGACAAAAGTATAAATAAAATATCTGCTTTTTGGTTTTTATAGCCTTCTTGAGGCCAAAAGCACCAAGGTTATGAACCAGGCACCCCAGACATGTGGGTTTTTTTGAGGAGGGACAGGAAATGGTCCCCATGATTGAATTATAAATGAACTGAGAGAACAACTTTGCCTCAGGACATAAGAGCTTTAGCTCTCCCCCAAAGAATGTGGAAGCTGTCCTGGATCACATTTATCAAAACAAGTCCTCACCTGTTTTGAAAGTGTGATGTGGAAAGTCCCAACACCATTTCTCCTCACCTGTCACTGAAGAGTGCCGGGAAGGGTCCCAGGGAACAAAAATAGCAGTTTTGCCTCAGGCTGCATGGCCTAAGGAGCGTGAAAACTGGTATCTCTGTCCAGGGATGGCAAGGATAGGTTTTCTGATGCAAGCTTGTGAGTTTTAGGAACGGAAACAGAAAACTCCAGACACCAGCTCAACTGTGATGAGTGAGGAAGGTTGCTGTTGCATGCGGATTAGAAGCAGCAAGTAAACAGTCCTGGAGGGAAAAATAGGTGGTTCATAGTCAGGGAGCTAGAACAGGGAGTGGCTCCCAGGAGCTAATACACTCTTCCATCCGAGTCATGGCACCATAATGTTAGAGTATTCTGGCACAACAGAGAAGCAAAAGTACAAAAAGAATAGGTTTACTGAGGTGAGGACATGGGAAGGAGCACACAACCCATGGCAGCTGGGCTGTCTCCTTTGACCGGAATATGGGGAATGGGACATATGTAACCTTTGACCGGGGGTGGTGCTTAGGGTGGGCATTGATGACACACAAGGAGCTGATTGGAATTTTCTTCATGCGCACTGGAAAAGGAAACAGGAAGCTGTAATCGGGGAAGGAGGAAGTGACCTCAGGATAAATATCCCCAATTTGGCCTTCCACCACCATAATTTACACATAATTTTGTTCCCAACATAAGGCCCCCTTATGTTGGGAACAAAATTATGGTCCTGTAATTTACTCTAGTGCAAAACTGTTTCATTATGGATTCCCTTTTCTTACTAAAAATTTTCTTTTTGATAGAGAAACAGACGCCTTACTAAAAGATGTCACCTCATTGGCTAAATTCCAACAAACTCTTCAGGAGCTGACAGACTCTCAGCCTAAAGAAAAGGGAAGTCCTATATTCCATCCTGGAGAGTTAGTATTGGTAAAGTCCCCTCCTTCCTCATCTCCTTCCCTAGGACCAACTTGGGAAGGATCATACACTGTGATCTTGTTGACTCCTTCTGCTGTAAACACAGCAGGCCTGGACTCTTGGATACATCACACCAGATTGAAGCCCTGGAAACCAGAGACTGTAACTGAAGGTGAACAACCATCTACATACTTCTGTGAGCCCATAGAAGACTTAAGATTCCTGCTGAAGAAAAGAAACCAAAGCCTTCAGATAAGTAAAGTTACCTACTAGCCCTTATACTATTCACTCAGGGGAGGATGCAATCCCTTTCTAGTGTGGGCACAGGAATGTGCAGAATCATTGCAGCAAACCTCCTGCTATATATGTGGCCTGCTCCCCTGGTCCAGTGCATCAGGACTTCCTTGGTCAGTATCCTCACTTCAAGGAGATGATTGGAATAAGTTATAAGACTATATTAGTGAGATACGAGAAAGTTCAATAACTCAAAGCTTAGCCCACCATTACAGGGTAATAAAATGGCCCATAAATTATACTCTTACTGATCTGGGACACAATCGAACCTTTTCCAACAAGGCCACTGAAGCCTCTCTATGAGCACTAGGGAGGCCCTATTAAACGAAAGCAAGGGTCCTATCTTGAGGGCCAACAACCATAGATCCAAAGATAGTTATTTTTAAATATGGGATGACTATCTATGATTAACTTGCTCTATAGGGCATCTCAGTAGAAAGGCCCCCTTATGTTGGGAACAAAAGAACCACTATTATTCTCACTGGCCTAATACCACTACTTAGGATGGACACCCCTTGAGCAATGTGTACACACAGTAACTTTACAGGCTAATGACTGGTTCACAATAGACTGGTTCAGTCGCCTTGGAATTACACATAGGGAGCCCCCAGTGGCACTCATTGGTCTCATGGGGCCAATCTGTGGCCCTGGCTGCCCCCTGGATGGATAAGAAGATGCACAGTAGGATTCGAATGGTTACAAGGCAGGAGCATCAAAAATATTGACAAACCTGCAAATTTAACTCATCTGCAACATCAATGGTCCAGAAGTGTGTTCCACTGTTATGATCATTTGGCCTCTGTCTTTATTCCTTCCCTAGGATTAGAAGACATCATGCAACATATCAAGGCCTTGACTAACTAGTGAAGTAATGAAGAAGTAAAATTAAAGAGGCAGGCTGTCCTTCAAAATCAGATGGCATTAGACATTATAACAGCAACACAGGGGGGCCCTTGTGAAATTGTAAAAACAGAATGCTGTATTTACCTTCCTTATACTTCTGCTAATATCTCAGTAGCTATTCAAGATAGTAGACAACACATTAATGAAATGTCAGACTCTAAAATCCCCTGGACCTTATCTTTTTCCTCCTTATGGGAAGCCATTACTAGCTCCTCTTGGTAGAAATCTTTGGTAACTATACTCATACTTACCTTGTTGATTCTATTATTTGGCACATGCATACTTAATTGTTTATTTGGCTTTGTCTCCTCCAGACTTAAAGTTGTATGCCTACTCAAGATAAAAATGCCTGGTGTCTATGGAGGACCTCTAGACAGAACCTCTGCAGAAATATCTCTGACTGCCATTCAACAGCTACAACCCCCTTCAGCCTGTAGAAGCCAGATCAGTCATTGCCCACTATCCTTCATGGTAGCTTGGGTTACTGCTTCAGAGGTGGGGATGTTACAGGCAGCTGAGTTAGAAATATCACAGGCAATCAGACAGCTGGGTCCTCAAAGGAGCCAGAGTAGACATCCAAATGCTTTGCAGCCTTGGAAGAGACAAACACCTCCCACCGTGGGCCAGATGTCAAGACAAAAGGCAAAACAAATGCAACCACATCCTAAGGATCCACAGTCCAAATAGTTCTCTACCACCCTAAGTCCAAATAGTCATCAGTCACCATCCCAACCCCTACAAGAAGAGTCACTGCTGTTAAGCATGCCAGTTCACTACGAGTCACTTCCCTATTTGTTCCTGATTTAATCAATTTTACCTGAGCAATTAATCCTATTGGTTGACCACAGTTCTGCCCCACCTTATTCCCACCCTGTGAGTTCCCATTTTTACCCACCTTGGACCCATTTAACCTCATGATTTTACTCTATGAAAGTCCCTAGAAAAGACAAAAGTTCCTAGCAACCTGCTTGGGACCCCTTCTGTCCCTCAGACAGAAGCTTTCTTTCTCTCAGTAAATATATTCTACCCTTAACCTCCATTGTTCCTAACATTCATTATTCGATTTTAGAGAACACGAATTCCTACCAGACATACAGTAGGTTGGATTTCATTCCCCTGTATCAGGGAGGCAGTCTTAACTCTTGGGATTCCCCATTCTCACCTTTCCAAGCCAACGGTGACAACTCACAGGTGAGTTGTCTCAGTAGCTCACCATGAGCACAAGAAGAAAAGACTTCCCTTTTCTGATGTCATGTCAGGCCTTTTCCTGTCACTTTGTACTTTTTGGAGGCATGTTACTACTGAAGGTGAGAGAGGAAGGAAACTCTCAACTATCTCACGTTTTCCTTCCTATCCAAAAACTAAAAATTTTTAAGTTGCACCCATTGAAAATGAATGTTTGCTAGCATGAAGACAGGGAAGTCATCTTAGATGAGGGACACATACCCCACCTCCAGGTCAGATGAGCCATTGGTATTTGTCCTTAAATATGTCCAGGAGAACACACATATGTAAAGGACCAGGATGCATGCAGTGTAAGGGAGAATCCCCCACCTCCTGGCCCTCTCTCTGCCTTCCTAGGCCTGGTTTTCATCATTTATGAGCACAGCAGAGGGAAGCGCTTTCGCTAACGTGTGAGTTGAGGTGCTGGCTAATGGGTACAGATTTTAACCTGTGAGCTTCCTAAGTGTGTTGCTAATGAAGATTGCCCAGGTAATTAGGGAGTTGGGTGTCTGGCCCAACCAATCTCCTGGTCACTTTTCCAGATAGCAGCCACCTGCTGTGGAGCAGGCCCCCTCAGGGGACCCCTTGGGGACATATAGAAACCAAGTAGGGGTTAAGAGGGACAGTTATTTTCCTCTTGTGTTTCAGACAGGAAACTCAGTGTCAAATTCCCTTACCCTTAGGAATGTGTCCTTAAATGCTAAAAGTGGTTCAATCCTCACATATTAAGAAAGAGCCATTTAATTTTCTTCTGCACCCAAGCATGGCCTGCCTATCCCCAAGACAAAATAGAGTACAAAGGGAAGGACGGATTATGATACTGCTTCTCAACTAGAGCTGCAGTATTAGAGGGTGTGTTCTTTCAAACTGAAGAATGTATTCTAAGAACAGCAGAGGTCAAGAGTAGCATGTATTTATTGAGAGAAAGAAAGCTGCTGTATAATAGGGACAGAAGGAGGCTCCAGTGGGTGGCCTGGGGACCCCATTTCTTAAGGGAGTTTTACTGAGCAAAGCCAAGAGGTGAGGCAGGTCTAGGGGGGTGCAAATCTGTGATTAACCAGTAAGATTATGAATGCAGTTGCTCAGGTAATATCGATTAAATGAGGATCAAATGGGGAAGCAAGTCACATAGCAAGTGCACAGGGGATGCCCAAGGACTTTCCTGGAAGGAAGGGACCATGGACATTTTGGTCCCCCACAAGGTGACTGACGCCTGTGTAGAAAATCAAATCAATCACTGCTGGAAGTGTGAAGGTGTAGCTGGTTCTCTATCCTGAGACCTGACCTCCAGGGAATGCACCCACAGCCATAGTCATCTCCTCTTCTTCCTCCTCCTGCTGCTGCTGCTGCCACTGTTTCTGCTTCTTGTTTTTGTTTTTTGGTTTTTTGAGACACGGTCTCCTTTGTAGCCCAGGCTGGTCTCAAACTCCGGCCAATCCTGCCTCAGCCTCTCAAGGCCTGGGATTACAAGTGTGTGCCAGTACACCTGCCTCACAGTTGTCTTCTGCACTGACCTTTTCTTAGGGCCTGGCCCTGTCTGACTGTGTAGAACAGTTCCAAATATTTAATATTTAGGCAATGTTTCTAACAGAGCTATCTATAATGCTACGTCATGATTTTGCTCAGTAAAACTTCCCTGATAGCCCATTTCCGGGTCCCCTCTTGTCCCCCAGGCACTGATTCTTAATTATTCCTACTCTTAACCCCATTTTCCTTAGAATTCATCCTTGGATTTCGGGGAGCACAAATTTGGAATATCTGACATGCAGCAGGGTGACGTCACATATTATCCCCCTTGTATGAAGAGGATGAGGCCTCCACCAAGCAGCTGGGGGTGCCCATGGCTCGGGGATCCTCAGGGTCCCCCAAGTGTGGCTCCATCACTGTCACAGGTGGGGCCTCTGATGTCCCTAAAGCACAGAAGAAAGCACTGACCCCTAGAGGGTCAGTGTGCAGGCTCACTGGCTCCTGTTGCAGGATTTACTGGGCAGAAATTTAAAGGTGCGCCTCAAAGAAGCAGAGTGTGGTGAGGGGGGCATTTGTCTTCTGAGCTGGGAGCATCTGTGCTTCTCTTCAGGGGTAGAAATCTATGGCAAGCAGCCCACTCCCCAGGAGGAAAGTGCCCACCTTACCGGACAAAGGTATGGGCCCCACCTTTCTTCCCCTCAGGTGGTTAACTTAAGCATTCTCAGGGTCCCAGCAGGTTCCAGCTATTTAGTTTTTTCACGAAGCCAATTCACAGGTTTCCTGTTTCCCTAAGGAGTTTGGGTGCCTGGAGCGAGGAGGAAGGAGCCCAAGCCAAGGCCCAGGGGTCACCCGGGAGCTCAGGACAAGCTCCAGCTGGTGCCGGGACCTATGCCAGAATCTGACCCAAAGCAAAATGTCACAAAGAGACTGAGATTGGTACTTGAATCCTGGTCTCCAAAATGAGAAGCAAGGACAGGCACTGCTGTGCTAACGAGGGACTGGCACTTGACCTCAGGGAAGCTAGTCGAAGGACATGCATGTGTCAGGCGCTGAAATTTCTTCTTTGCAGAGAATTCCCAGGAAACTCAAAACTCTGTACATTGAGGATCATGATAAGTCTAGGAAACAGCTTTGCCAAGTTACTTTGCAAATCTAAAAAGAACAAAAGTTTATGATCATCGCTTAAATACCTTTTAGGTCATGAATAATGAACCAATGTTCATTAACAATGAACACATTCAACTTTCTTCTCATCGCCTCCCTCCTCTGAAGATTTACCCTGAGCTTCACCTGATCCTGGGACATCTTCACCGAGGATGCGAGTCAGATGTCCTTCCTGTTTCAGTTTGCCATGGATTGTTTTTAAGACAGGGTCTCCTATGTAGCCCAGGCTGGGATCCAATTTGGAGTCTTCATGTCTCAGCCTCCATAGTGCTGGGATCACAGGTCTGCACCATGACCCTAGGATCCTATTTTAAATATATAATATATATAAATTTCTACTTGGAATAGAGGTTAGGCCTTATTCTTAAAATCTAGGCCTTAGATTTTGCAGCCTCGATACTAAATGAGTCTGTTTTTCCTGCATAGTGTTTTAGTCCTAGAAGTCTCATTCTTGGGACTATTCTTCAGCGAAATCCAGCTGAGTTCTGCAGGGGGCTCACAGAGGACTTTACTGCTATAACCCGAAGTGGCAGAAAATTGCAGGTGGCCTGAGTCCCTCAGGACAGTGAGTGTATGTACCAAGAGGGCAGCAGGAGGCTTCCTGGAGCGGCCTTAGGGATTGGCTACAGAGCCAGGGGCCTAAAGCTGCACAAAGCACGTCTAAAACCCAGGTGTCAGCAGGCCCCTCCCCCAGCTGCTCAGGGAAGAGTCTGCCTCGCTTCCAGTGGCTCCGGGGCTGGTCACCCAGCTACTGCACCCTCTGCCTTGGATCCCCTGGCCTCGGCACCAGCGTGTCCTCCCCTCTCCTTGTGAAGATGCTGTCTTTGGACACAGGCCCCCAAACCCAGTGCAAATGGCCTCATCTCCGCTAAGCACATCTGCAGAGACCCTACTGTTAAATAAAATAAAGGTATTATGAAGGTGATACAGGGATGATATAGGACCTCCAAATAATCCAAATGTTACAAGGGGAAATAGAACTCTCAACTGCTAGACGTCTGATATGCTGAGTTCACGTTCCCCAAAATTGAAGAATGAATTCGAAGGAACAACAGAGTTTAAGAGTAGGAAGTATTGGTCAGGTATGATGGTACGTGCCTGTGGTCCCAGCACTGGAAAGGCTAGGGCAGGAGGTTTGGATCCCTGTGAGTTTCAGGCTACCCAGGGCTACATAGTGGGTTTATAGCTAACCTAAAGTACAGACCAAGACCCTGCCTCAAAACAAAGCTGAGAAGAGTAGGAAATATTTATTGAGGGAAAGACTGTTTCTAAGAAAGACAGATGGTGGCCCAGAGAGTGGGTTTTCCGTGAGCCTACTTTTCAAGGAAGTTTCATAGTATGAAATATGAGGTGGCACAAAATCACCACATGGGTATAAGGTGGGACAAAACTATGGACAACCAGTAAGATCACAAGTACTGTTGCTTAGGTAACGGTGATCTAGTAGAGAAGCAAGCCAGGACGCATGCATAGAAAGAACAAGGACCTTCCTTAGAAGGGATGGGTCAAGGTCCTGGTCCCCCACCCAGGTGATGGATGTTGTTGGCCTGCTCAGGGGCCCAAGGGAGATTTTCAAGGGTGAGGTCCCCAGGTTAAATAGTGCACGTGCTCAAAGCATCAGCAATACCAGCAGGCAGCGTGGAGCAGAGCAGAGCGCAACAGCACAAGAGCAAGCGCTGTCTGCATCTTTATTGTGTAACTCTTACGTATTTACATTCTTACACGGTGCTGTAACCAGTGCACGCCTGTTTACCTGTGCTAAGTCATGGTTATGTAAATGTATTCTGCTGTGCCCCTGTGCTAGACACCTGGGTCACATCTTCAGGAGTCCTTAGATGCCCCCGAGCTTTGAGGCAGTCTGAGTGGTTCCCCAGGATGCCTACTGAGAATACCGATCATTGTTGTTTTCCCCTGGGGAAGCAGAC
>PVJX010049986.1:0-10855 GCA_004027295.1 Dolichotis patagonum | reverse complement strand
CAATAAAACATCACCCATCACTTCTTTAGGTTCCTGTTAAGAAGTGTTATGCTTTCAAAATTTTTTATTGAAAATGAGATATTATAGTACCCATTGATCATTCTCTGTTATTTGGTTCAGAATACCCTGTAATTCTTTCACTTTTTGAATGGTTTTATATTTTTTTGTTATGTTTGATATTATTTTATTTGAAACTATGCTCAACTATAACAGAGAAGGAACTATTGTGATAGCTATTATTAATGTCCGGTTGTCTTAATATTAAGTTTTGTGTTGCCTTTGTTGTCCGGTTCCGATCTGCTCTGTACTGACCTCTTTTGTCTTATTCTCTTTAAAATAAAATGGAAAAAAAATAAAAAGAAGTGTTATGGTTTCTATAGGCCTTTGTGGCAATACCTTTTGTTCAAAAAGCAGTTTGAGTCTCTCTTCTCCTTTCACAGTATAGTTTACAAGTTTTACAGAGGGTATCACAGTTTCCTGTCTTTCAAAGCAACAGTCTTGCAATTAGCTGCATGAGAAACACTGATTTAGTTCTAAAGGAAGCAACAGCTCTCTCTTCAGAATGACATTTGTTGTTCTTATTCTTCTATTTTTGACTTGCCCCAGACTCATGGATCACACATAGGTGACATATAACTGTCCATTGATATGCCTAACTATGACAAACAGTTTTACATTCATTTCTGCTTTTTCCAGTAGGATCCATTTTAGCTGTTGTGAACTATTAAACTACATTAACTACCTGAGACCCAGAATTTCCCCAGAAAAATACATGGAGTAAAAATTCAGAAAAAAAAATCCATTCTAGTTCTTGGTTATTTACATTATTTTAAGCTAAGTTTCCCAAGAATGATTAACATGCTGATTGTTACGGCTTGTATCTGGCTATTCCCCCAAGGCCTCTTGTTCTAATATGTGAGGCTTTTTGGAACTGGCTAGATCTAGGGTGCTTGATACTAGGATTAAGCTTGGGTGGTTCTAAATTAATACAGTGATTGGTTTAGCATAGTTCTGGGTATCTATAATGGGAAAGCCCAACCAGGGTGTGGATATCACCCAAAAAGCTGGTAGCCTGAATAGAATACAAATGAATAGAAAGAAGGCAGACACAATTTGCAGCTTGCTGTTGCTGCTTTTCTGTTTCCTGTTTGCTCTGCCATGAACTGTTTCTTTTGCTATGACCCTATGTTATGCTGCCCTGTCACTGAGCTAGCCAACTATGGATTGCAACCTCTACAGACTGTGAGCTAAATAAACCTTTCCTTTTTTTTCTTAACATGGTAGGTGTTGGTATTTTGTCTCAGCAATGAGAAAGGTAACTAAGACACTAGTGAAATGTTGCTAGTGTTAGTGGCAGTAGGTACCTGTACACAAAGAGATTGTGACATGATTCATATTGTCAAATAGAATCAACTAACAGAATGATTCTTTCACATGGAGAATATATTGTTGGCATTCATGTCTCCATATTCTACAAAGTTTATTCTTGTTTCCAAAAAAGAAAATGCTCTTTTGCATGAAAAATTCAACCTGAAAAATACTTCATGCTAAGTTTTTGCTTTCTGCTTGATATTTGTGATTAATCTCAGGGCCTTGTACATGCCAGGCAAGCACCTACCACTGAGTTACTCCCCCAGCCTTTTAAAAATTTATTTTTTTATTTTGAAAAAAGATCTCATTAACATGCCCAAGCTAGCCTCCAATTTACAACCTTCCTGCCTCAGCCTTCCAAGTAGGTAAAATAACAGGTGTGCCCTATAATACTTGGCATAATTCATGTTGGTTAAGGGATCTTCCAAGTCATTACTTTCACTGAAAGATACAATGTAAGTAGTTCTGAGAACTCTAATGAACATTATTATATATTACCTTTCAGCTGTCCAGTCTCTACTAGCTGATTCATGGAGCAGTTTACCACTTTCAAAACAGAATTAGAAAAAACATTATTTCTTTTCTCATTTGAAACTTCAGTTGTTGTAAGGCAATCCTCTCTAAAAGTAATTAAAATATTCCATAAACTCCATGCATTTTTTTCATTTTTTTTCTTTTCTTCAATAAAGATAAGGACTTTAAAAGTATGTTTTACTTTTAATGATATATCAATATTTAGGACATTTAATTAGATTAACTCCATTGTAAAAAATAGCAGTGTAAACAAATGATTATGTTACTACCTAGTTTTTTATATATACCATGAATTCTAAAATGTTTTTTTTGTTGTTACTTGGAGAAACTATGTTACCAAAATCTACAAAATTTTGATTTGCTTTCATTTCCTTTGTTTTCTCATTCTCCTGATATATCCTTAATCTTCTACCAGAGCCAATGACAAAAATGTCATTGCCCTCGTCTGCTTTTAATGCATGTACATCAAAAGCTTTTTCTGAAACTTCCATGCTAATTAGTGTAGATACTTTGTACATGTCTCTTTATGCAGTGGTTCCACATCTTAGGCAGAGCTCTCAATAGCTTTACCTGCAAAATTCCAAATTTTTGCGTCATCATGTTTTCATTCTTAGGGTGATACAGAACTTTGTATTGATGAATTGAATTCTATGATACTGATATCTCATGTGTGACTATTGTGCATTCTATCAATTGAGCATAAGAAAAGATATCCAGTATAAACTGCAGTTTGCCATTATGGTACTTTTGGAAACTTTCCACAATTTCTTTGAAATTTCTCCTCTTGAGAGTTGGAAAAACTAATTTTCTTCCCTTTGAGCATGACACAGCAGGTTATTTGTATCACTGAAAGTTCTGGAAGGTTTTTTATCACTGCTTTAAAGTCTCTGTTGGTCTTAACACTTCTAATACATGAAGCACCTTGAAAATGGTGTTTTACCTTGGAGACTACATCATAAAAGTTACTATGACTTCTTGCTCACTGTAGAATGCTCACTGTTAGAAAAGGTCATGACCTAAGTACACTCAGGTAGCTTATAGAGAAATCTACCTTGGTGAGAAACTGAGGTCTTCTGCTAACAGCTATGTAAATGATCCACCTCAAAGAATATCCTGAAGCTCTAAGCTTCCAGATGACTATAACCTCAGCCAACATGTTGACTGAAGCCTCCTCAGAAACACTGAAGCAGAACTATCCAGCTAAGTCATTCACAAATTCCTGACCAAAAGAAACTGAAGTAATAAGTGCTTGCTATTTTAAGACACCAATTTTAAGGTAATTTGTTACATAAAATATGTAATAAGACACTAATAGGTATAAGTAATTAGATTGTCTTATTGTTGTGGGATTTCTAAGGAAGTGGAGAGACTGAGAGAGATTTTTCAGAACTTTAATGATGCACTGTCCCAGCAACTAGAAATGCTCAAAACTATGATGGGCCCCAAAACAAGAAGATATCTCTGTTTATACAATTTGTGACATCAATAAGTAGAGATACAGAAATGAAACAAAGGTAGTCATCCTACCAGCTAACTCTATTGTAGCCTTGAAGGAAAACACATCCTGTGCATCTCAGGATGCTAGGATGCCCTGAAGCTTGTTTATCACCCTATCTGTTAGCTTTATCAGTCTTGAAACCTGGTATTTCCCATCTAAGGGAGGGAGATGCCCATGAGAGCACTGCCTAAAGTGTCTCCCTTATCAGTGAGAAAAGCACAGGACCATGGTGAGAAAGCACGTTCCTAAAGGACGGGGTGCCTAAGGAGTTGCTTGCCTGATTCTAAGTTCTGCTTTGATATTTCTCAAAAAGAGCTCAGGATATTTTTATATGATACTTACCTATATTTCATAGAAGATAATTCAAGATATCAACTAAAAGTATTTTTGTGCTTGGATCCTTGTCCTGAATAGCTATAACCTAAAGAGTTAAGAATTATGCAAATGGAAATTTAATTATCCTGTGTGTGTGTGTGAAAATTTAACCATCTTAAAGACCACCATGTTGTACTTTTTTATATCAGTTGAGAGAAGTAAACCAGTCAGAAAACCTGTTACATTTTTATGCACGAACTTCTAAATTACTTGATCTTTTTCAAAATTATACCTACCATAATACTATTTAACACCAGTTTTTATAAAAAGGACAAATAACAAAGTATTTTCTTTCATTTTAGAAGAAATTAAGTTTCACTGTAAATTATTTACTGAGTGACTGAAATAAAATATTGATTCAGTACCTGGATGTATGTTTTTTGAACTTGATTTATTTTTTTTCTCTTTTAGTTTTCTCATGATGAGTTTTTGCCTTTTTCAGAAAACCTGAAGCACAAAATAAAGAAATGGTTATTAACTTGTCCCAATTTGATAATCTATTTCAAATAGTTTTAAAAGTAGAATTATTTTAACAGAAAGTTATACCAAACAGTTTACTTGATTTCTGTGTAGTTTTTGCAATGTTTCAAACAATCTGTAAATTAAAAAATGTTAGTTGTGTAGGATACAAAATATCTTAGGATTAGAAAAGGAGAGACAGTGGACTTATTATATAGTTCAGTGGCATAATCATGTTCCTGAAAAGCACAAGGTCCTGAGTTCAATTCCTGATAACAAAACAAACAAACAGAGAGAATGAGAATCATTTGGTACCAGATTTTGTCCACTTTTTTCTATATTTTAGTGGTTCAAGTTTTCTCAGTTTCATAAACAAGTACGCATTATCACTAAAGGATAGTAAAAGGGTAAATATTTTAAACCATTCATGAATTGGAAAGCCTGGTTTCTCCAATACCCCAAAACTAATCATGCTTTCCATATTGCCAAATACTTGAGACTTTATTTCTTGAATAATAAAGGTAAGCATTACACTGTCTTTGTCTTGCTATCTCCCTACTATTTTTTCTATCCAAAGTGATTTTTCCAATTAAACTTTTTAAATTTTGAGCATTTCACATTCATATGCAAATATAAGAAATAACATGGAAAGCACCTATGTATTTTTAACCTAAATAACCATACTGGTAAAGACTTCCAGAAGTAAAGTAAAATACCTTAACCTGATACTGACATTGATAAACTATCATGACACAAAATGATTCTATCCTAATAAAGATTCTTCAAGTTTCTGTGTTATAGCAAGACCTGATTTCTCTTACTCTACCTTCTTCTTATCTCCTGGCAATCACTGAATTTCTCTCCATTTCTATAATTATGCCATTTTGAGAATGTTATATAAATGGAATCATACAACATATAACTGACCTTTTTGGACTGGCTAATTTTCTTTGGCCTCCTTTCTTGGAGGTCCATCAAGTTTGTATGTTAATCAGTAGTTTTGTTCAATTTTATTGTTGAGTAGTACTCTGTGGAATGTATCTTCCAAGCTTGATTAATTGAAGGATATCTAGGTTTATTTTTAAGTTTTGGCCTCTATGAATAAAGTTGATGACTTGAATGGTGGCATATGCTTGTAATGCCAGCACTTGGGAGGTTGATGTAAGTAGATTTCAAGTTCAAATCCAACCTAGGCAATTTAACCTCTTAGCAAGATCCTGTCTCAAAATATAAAAGGGGATGGGGTTGTAGCTCACTGTCAAGACGCTGGGTTCAATCCCTAGCACTGCAAAATAACAACAATGAACAACAAGAACAACAAACCATAAAGCTGATATAAACATTCATATATGGTTTTGTATAACTATGTGTTAGAGTTGACATATGGATGTAACCCACAAAGTCTCAGGTTCTCATACACAGGGCTTTTGATGTGTGTTTGAATCGTGGAGTTCTATAGCTGAATGTGATGTTAGTAGGTGGGGTCTGTTCTGAAGAGACGGATCAATGGGTCTGGAGCTGTTA
Source organism: Dolichotis patagonum (assembly GCA_004027295.1). Lineage (NCBI taxonomy): Eukaryota > Metazoa > Chordata > Mammalia > Rodentia > Caviidae > Dolichotis > Dolichotis patagonum. Next base: position 5,094 of record PVJX010049986.1, on the reverse strand, counting down.
GGGTGTATATCACTTACTGGTTTGTCACTTCCCTGTTTGCTTCATGCCCATTATGAAGCAAACTTACCCCTTCTAGACCCTTCCACCATACCTCCTTGCCTTGAAGCAGACCAACTCTGGACTAAGAATGGAAGCCAAAATAAAGTCCTCTTCCTTTTAATTGAGGTGTTCAGTATTGTGTCCCAGGGATAAGAAAGTCACCAGAACAATTTGAGAATATAAATCTTCATATTTTTTTTCTTGGTAACCAGGAATACATTTGCTAAGTCATGACATTTGTATATTTAGTTTTAAAAGAACTTTTCTGTTTCTGAAGAATTATTTTACCACTTTAACTCCCCACTAGTGATACATGAATGATCCAGTCTGTACCTTCTCCACCATCTACAGTTTTCACTTTTTAAAATTTTATTAATGCTGGTAGTCCTTTAGTGACAACCCTTTGTGGTGGTAGTTTGCGTTTCCTGATTACCTAATTACCTAATAACGTTGAACATATCTTAATACACTTATTTTCCATGTTTACATCCACTTTTGCTAAAATATCTCTTCATGTATTTTACTAACCTTCCAAAGTTCCTTATTGTTTTGAAATACCATTTTAAATATTGTTTACTACTCTATATATTCTATTTTTAAAAATTTAAACACAATTGCAGATATGTGGTTTTAAATTTTTTTTCTTTCATTTTGGAGGCTGGCTTTTTATGTACATTTTAAAAAGATTATTTCACAAAGCAAAAGTTTTTAACTTTGATGAATTCTATTTATACTTTTTTCCTTGTGATGATTGTTTTTTGTAATAAGCCTAATAAACACCTTGCCTACCATAGCATTCCAAAGTTTTTTGTCATTTTTCTTAAAACTGCTACTTCTACATTTAAGTTTTGATCCATTTTGAATTAATTACATTATATAAGTGATGAAACAGTTCTAAGTTAATTCTTTTTGTCCGTAAGTATCCAATTGTTTCAGTACCATTTGTTGCAAGGACTAACTTTACTCCAGTGAATTATTTTCATATTTCCACAAAAAATAGTCAGGCAGGTGTATTTGCCTGGATACATTTCTGGGTTTGCAGACCGGTTCAATTTATTTACATTCACATGTATTTGCCTTTCTACAGTCTCAAGGAATACAGCTTTATAAACACATTGAAATCATGTGGGCTAATTTCTCCCACTTTTTCAATGTGTTGTAGTTAACATAATTCTTCTGTCTTTCTGTATATATTTAGAAAAGTTTTATCTATGTGTATATATGCATAAAAATTTCATTGATATGTTGATAGAAATCCATTAAAACTTTATGTCAATTAGGAAGTAATTGATACTTTTACTATACTGACTATTCCAATACAATGTATCTATTTGAATAGATCTTCATCAATTCATCTCTTCAGTGTTATATAGTTTTCATTGTATAAGATTGGTATAGGATTTTTAGATTTACATTTACATAGTTCAGTTTGGGGAGGTTGTTAAATTATATTAGGGAGATTATTAAATTATGTTTAAATTTTTCAATTTATGTTTTGTCATCTATGTATTGTTTTCTAGTTTAGAGAAATGCAATTGATTTTTGAATACCTGAAACCTAGCAGAAGTCATAATAACGTCTATGAGTTTTAGTATTAGTCATTATAATATTAGTAGAAGATTCCTTAAGATTTTCAACATAAATATAATAGGATCCACAAATAGGAGCATTTTTATTTCTTTCTCTTCCGTCTACATGCCTTTTATTTCATGCCTCTGCTTTATTTCACTAGCTAGACATTCTAACATTGTGTTGAATAAAAATATTTTTTCCAGTAGGTAAGGTGTTATTCTGGTCTGTCTGCTTTCAAAATTTTGTCTTTATGTTTAGTCTAAATGTTTAACTACATCTTTTTATATATATCTTTGTTTTTATTCTGTTTTTATGGAATCAATTTCTTAATAATAATTTTATGTTTCCAGTGATATGTGAAATAATGTAAAACATCATTTCTCTAGTACTTTTTCTAGTTGTGACATGATTTTCTTTTCCTAGGACTCAAGTGACATGAATATTAAATCACTTACATTGTGCTTCAAAACCCAGAATCTCAATTTAATTTTCCTATATTCTCTCTGTTGTTTAGAATTGGTAAGTTCTGTTCTATTTGCAATCCATTAAAATATCCTCTCCATCAAATAAGCTTTGTATTTCAGTCACTAGTTCTTTCAGTTCTAATTCTTGTATTTTCCAGTTTTTTCTGCAGCTTAGAGTTTCTATTACTTTATTGAGATTTTTTATGTTTTCACTTATGTTCATAATTGTTGAAGAATTTTATCATTGCTATTTGCATAATTTCAGATAATTTTAACAATTCTATCATCTTAATATTAGCATCAATTTATCCTCTTTTTTCATTTGGTTTAGGATATTCCTATTTTTTCAACTGGTCATGTAATACATACCTGTAATCCCAGAAGTCAGGAGGCTAAGGTGGGAGGATCCCCAGAGGTTCAAGGCCAACCTCGGCTACAAAGCAGGACCATGTGTCAAAAGAAGAAAAAAACAGATATTCCTATTTTTTGTTTAATTAGCAGTTTCTAATTTAAACTTGAATATTTGTGTGTTATGTTCTTAAATAAAAACTAAGAGACAGAAGTTCCATATTTCCTTTCAAGGATATTCTCTTAGTGACCTGAAACATCCAATGAGCTTCTCCTCTTAAAGTTTCCATTCACTTCTAATGGCACCATGGTGATGAATAAGCCCTTAACACATAGGGCTTTGGGTGAACTTTGATCTCCAAATTATAGAAACTTTAAAAGATAATTTTATTTTAGTGTTTTTTTGTCCTGCACTCCAGAGTAAGGTGGTAAACTCAAAAATTTATCACACAAGACATAATTTATATATAAGGTATCAGCAATTTGTAGGAACTTGCCAAATAGCTCAACAAACAAAGAGGACTAGGCTGAGTCAGGTCTGCAGGACATGCTATAGATGATGCACACTCTTCCATTGCAATATAAAGGGTATTTTCTTTTACTTTAATTCTTCTTTTTTATCAAAAGCAATCAAAATATTATTGTACTGTTCAGAAAATAAGGTTTGTCTCATTAGATTTGACCTAATTATATGGTTTCAGTAAGTGTGTTAATTTGTTATGTGAACTTTCTTAAAATTATTTTATTGGAAGTTTAAATGAAGAATATCAGATTGTATATTTTATAAACTTAAGATATTTGCAGTTTTGAGACAATGAAAAAATATTCTATATAGCAATCTTAGTCACTTTCTCACTGCTGGAAAAAATATCCAACACCCACCATGTAAAGGGGTACGTGTATATATTGCTCACAGATTTTAGAAGTTTCAGTTCATAGTAAACAGGCCTCAAATGCAGAACTGGCATTGTGGCAGGGCCTACCATGGAGGCAAGCTGCTCATATCATTGTGCACAGGAAGCTGAGAATCAAAGGAAATACCAGAGAAGATACACCTTTCCAGGTTATGCCCACTGTGCTGCACCTCCAACCAGCCCCACTTATAATAGCACATTGAGCTCTGAACTCATAGGTGAATTGTATCACTGATGAGCATAGTACCACCCACCCTGATCCAGTCACAATCCAAAAATCTCACCTCTGAACACATGAGGACTTTCTAGGTTCTAACTATAGTAATCCATCATAGCCTCCAAACCCCCTCATACATGTCTCTTTATGCAAAATGAAATTGGTTCATGTCTAAAAGTCACTAAAATTTTAAAAGTCCCAGAACTGGTGAAAAGCACTAAAGTGTTGTCTGAGACTCAAGACAAACTCTTGGCTATGAGACCATGTAAAAATTGAAACAACAGTTGAATGTAGCTGACATACAATGACATATAGTAAACATTCCCATTCCAAAAGTGAATAGAGGGATCAAGAAAACTTGGATGGAAATAAGACCAAAACCCAGTAAGGAACACAAAATTGTATAACTGTATGTTCAGCACCTAGGGCAGGGCATGGTGATATATGAATTACAAAAGGCTTAAGCGGGCCTGGGGATGGCTTGTAACCAGCACTGCCAGCCGCTGAGTACATATCCACACCCCTAGGAAAGGGGATTGTACCCCGGGGGCTCTGCTGGGCCCAGTTATCCACACCCAGCTTTGGCATCTCAATTAAAAGAACCCAGAGCCTACAGAGAGGTGGAGGTAGCCTGGGGTGAGGTCCAGTGACCTGGGGAGAGTTGGAGACCTATATTCTGGCTTTTGAGTTCCTGGGGAGCTACTGGGACGCTGGACTGGGTCCAGTGGATTGTGGGGCCATAATCAGCCATACTCAGCAGTCTTGTTTCAGCCCAGGAGGCAGGAACCTGCTTGGGGTCTATGGGCTCAATTGGGCTGGCCTGGGGACAGCTTGAGACCAGGGCTGCCACTGGTTGAGTTCATATCTACACCCCTAGGACAGGGGATTTGCCCCAGGGGTTTCTCTGGCCCCAGTTCTCCACACCCTGCTTCTGCCTCTCAATTTAGGGTGCCAAGTACCTGCAGAGGAGCTGAGACTGCTCCAGGAGCTGAGAGTGCAGGAGGAGATTTGCAAAACACACAGAGGAAGTTTTGGAACACCACTCAAACCAAGAAAATAAACAAAAATGGCAAAAGGAAAGACCAAAAGGCAGGCTCAAATAACCAGCCCACCCCAAGAAAGCCTGGGAGCCATGTACATAGAAGAAAATAGAAGCCATACACCTGAAATGACTGAAATAATATCAACTGAAATAAAGAAGCAACTAGGAGACTCTATAGAGGAATTCAAATTAGAAATAATTGCCCAGATGAAAGAAGAAATGATAAAAGTAGTGAAAGAAATAGTGAACACATCTAGTGAAGACACAGCTAAAAAATTAGAGGAACAAAGAAAACAGAGAAAATCCCTGAATGAACACTATAAGAAACAAACAGAATGCATAAAGCAGATTCAAAGAGATATACAGGAAATCAAAAATTCTACTGAAAGCTGTCAAAACCGTGTCAATGAAAGTGAAGATGAATTTCATACCTCAAAGATAAGATAGCAGCTAGTGAACAGGAAAGGAAAGATCTTTTAAAAATAACAAAAAATCAGG
>PVJX010049985.1:0-10835 GCA_004027295.1 Dolichotis patagonum | reverse complement strand
ATTAAATTTGAAATAGGGAAAAAAATGAACAGATATAACTTGTTGCTTCAATATTACTTGACAATATCATATTATGATCTCATAAAATTGTTAGCGGAATGAATGGTCTGACAGCTTACGGCAAGATGAATTAGTTTGACGTGATTTCAACAGCGAACAATTTTTGCTGTAAATCTTCTCTTCTTTGGACAACAGAACCACTAATCTCCCAGTGAAAGCAAATGCCTCCTCCAGGAGGAGACCAATCAGCGTCCTCCTTGCCCAGTGCAGGCTGGGAGGAAAACCACACCCCCTGGCCATGCTCGCTTGAAGTGGAGGGAATTACAGAGGGAAGAAGTGCCTAGCAGCCCATTCACCTTAGGAGACGCTGGCTGTTGACATAATTAAAAGATTCCTGCTGCTCTGACCTCCAGAGATGGCCTGATTCTCAAACTTTATATCATTCTGGGAGCTCATATGTCTTTTCCTGTGAAGCACTATTTCTGCTTACATCATTGATTCTATTTCTGTGGTTTCCAACAAAGGCCCCTCTCTGTTACTCTCTCTTCGACTACAGCTTTCACACAGTGCTGTGTTTGTCAAGTGTGGTCACAGTAAGGCCTCATCGGGCCCTCCCACACTGTGGGGACATCTGTGGTAGTTATTATCCCCCACAAGAAAACTACTAGTTGTGAGTCAGTGCTCTGGTCAGCATGAGAGATGGGGCCATGTGTGTTACACTGAGGGACCCATGCATAGCACACTGCTCGGAAACACACGAGAACAACTTGTGCTAAGGTCCCTCAGATGACACGTAGAAGAGTTAGAACACTAGCCGTCTTGCTTTGTGGCAGCATATATATAAGCATTTCACAAACACACTGTGTCGTTCCCCACTGTCTACCAGGTACCGACCAGGGCAGAAGCTGTGGCTGCAGCAGAGATAAGACAGAGGAGCTCCACCCTTCGGACAGCAAGGATTTGCATAGTGAACGACGGGGCAAATGGAGAGGTAGGGTAACAGCAGGGAACCCAGCGGCCCATGAAGAAAAGTCAACAGAGTGCATGGAGCTGGACTGTAGTTTGAGGTCGTAGTGTCAGGAAAAGTCTCTGGGCAGGTGGCAGCCCATCAGGGACCTGAAGGAGCAGAGGGAGGTTGAGGAACAGAGGGAGGCACAGAGGCACAGGCAAAGTGAAAGGGGAGCTTTCCGCAGACTTCATCTGTGTCAGAGAATCCCAGCATGTAGACAGTCTGTAGTAGAAATTATTCAGAGGAAGATTAAAGCTGGCTTCTAGCTCGTTTTGAGGTGACAGGTACGTAGGCAGTACTGCCTGATCCTAAGGAGCTATTGCTGGAAGTGGGAGCAGTCATTTGTCCCCTTTTCTCCCTTGCTCCCTCTTTCCTTCCTCTTCTTTTTATCCATCCTAGTACCTTGCCATCTATCCATCCCCCCACCGGCACCCCATCCACCAGTCATCCATTTGAACACTGGTTAGTTCATCCGTTAACCCACAGCCCCATCCATCCGTCCATCCAATCACTTATCCTCCTGTCATCTACCCATTCACCCATCCATCAGTCCATCCATCCATTCCTCATCAATGTTTGTTTCTTTGTCATTTATCTATGTATCCATTCATACACCATTTTTTGTTAACCATGTTATTTCTATGTGTTGTAAATATGTGTAGTTTTAACTTTCTTTATGGTTTTCTGTATTTTCTAGTTTTCAATAATGATTTTCACATGTAATAAACATTTAAAGGATATTAACCTTACATTATGATAACACAAGTAACTGCTGTTATCAGAATACGCATGCTAAATTATTTAGCTGTGAAACGCCTCTGTGTGTTGTCCTCAAATGGCCAGGAAAAAGAAGTGCATATAAAAGCACATAATGAAGAAGAGATGCCAAAATGAGCAGACAAATATGGGTAAAGAGGAACAGGCTTTAACCCTAGGCGAGTTTACGCCATGTTCACTGTTCTTGCTGTTGGTACGGGTTTGCCCTAATGATGAGAATGACTACATCCCCCCTGGGAACTGGGCTCCTATGCACATGCTGATGACCTGGGGGTGGAGGGCGAGGGGGGAAGGGGAAGCTAAAGTGATTAAGGTGTGTCGTGTACACATACATGATTCTCTTGTTCAAGCATTTATTCATCGACGGGCTTTACGCTCTGGCCCTCTGCGGGCCCAAGAGTTTAAAGACAGTGATTTATAGGTGGGCAGTGCGGCAAAGAGCAGGCGGGTGTAAACTGGAGCTCACTGGCTCACTGTGGGAAAATGCTGGGAGGGCGAATAAAGACAGAATTGTGGATATTTTTCCTCTAGTGGCCCCGCGTCCCTCTCTGAGCCCTGGCCTCTCTGTTTCACCCCACCGGCCTCACAGGCTTGGAGGCCCTCACATTCGGGCCTTGGGGAAGCTGGTCTCCGTCAGGTCCTGGCCCAGGCCGGTTCTGCTCCTGGTATGGGTGGGCCTGGGAGACAAGACAAGAAGCAGCCCGACTGTGCCCGTGCTGATGCACAGGTGTGAGGTGGACACGGGCTGATCGGGGTGTGCACCAGCCGGGCTGCCCCGGCTCTCACATTTCTTGCTTTCTTTGCCTCCAGGAGCACATCGTTTGCAGGAGAATCTCGGGAGTCACTGACCAGATCATCCTCTGCTCAGCCGACTCCACCCTGGACATCCCATGGCTCTATCCATCGCCACCAGACCTGGACACTTTGGGGTTTAGCGCAGGTGAATACTCGGTGCACGTGGGCACCGCAGTGGACCTTCCTGGCCCAGCAGGCAGCTGCAGGACCCACCAGTGGCTTCCTGACTGTCTGTCCTGGCAGGAAGTGGGCCCTGGCTGAGGAGCTCTTCTCCTGAGCTGTCCCTGTGAGGACTGACACTTCCCTGAAGGTTTGCATCCCAGCACGCGGCACCGGAGAGGGCCTAGGTGCAGTGTGAGCCCGGAAGCCGGGAGGGCACTGCCTCTGCGTCCTGATTATTTTCGCACGTAAAACTCTTCGCCAAAGCCACTTCACTCCAAATACTGTGCTGCCTGATGGTCTGTGGCTAAATGCCAAACATTTCTGCCTGGTTTCTAGGCCCAGAGAGTTTCTATGTCTAGATGTTCCTAGGGTACGGCGTAGGAGAACGGGGCCCGCAGAGCCTTGAATTCCAGAAGGGATTGCGGTGGTTCTCCCTGGGTGGTCGAAGGTGCTCTAGACCTCGTCCACCCACCTGATGGCCATGTCTGGCTTCATACCTGTCCGCTGAGTCCTGCTTTGATACTGCTTCATGAACCATACCGACTTCACTGTTGTGACGTAGATTCCATGTTGTGCAAAACTACACGTGCTCCTCGCCTGTCTTCAAGGAGTTTCCCCTAACAGGAGGCTCAGATAACTCTCTTTAACACGTGTATGCACCGGGAGGCAAAGTGCCTGACGCTGTAAAGCAGGCGATGGGTGGGAGGATCCGAGCTGCTCTCCGGTGAGGAGGAACAGGGCAGACTTCCGGCAGCTCCCTGCTGCTGAAAGCATAGAGAAGGACCACTGCTCCCCAAGGAGAGGACGTTGGAGGAGAGGCCTGGTGGGCGAGGGACACCCAGGAACGGGAAGAAGCTTTTGTGCTGAGGAAAGCTCCAGAAGGAAAGAGGGAGGAGCGAGGTGGGAAGGCGGGCAGACCTGTTTCCGTGTCCACCTGCACTCCTGCCCGCCTGACCCGGACCTACTGGGAGCCAGCCTGGTCCTGGATCATATTCCTGGCGCTCCGGGAGTCGCCTCACGGTGGGTTCCGCACACTGGCCCTGGCCCTGATGTGTCCAGTGATTCGCCCCTGCCCTGTTCCCACCCTCTTGGTACCTGCCCTCTTCTTACCTCCATGAGGAAGCTCCCAAGGGACCTCAGGCCTCACTCCAGTGTCCTCTGCACCTCTCTGCTTCCTCCCCGCCTTTCCACTCACCTTCCTGAAAGCTAGGTTGGCTCCACACCCTGCCTCATCCCCAAGGAAATGAGCCAAAGGACTGCCTGGGATGGAAACCCGTCACCATGGTAACTGTGAATGTTTCCAAGCATCTACCTGCCCCATGCCGGTGCAGAGAGCCCCGCTTGGCTCCTTCCCCGACATAGCCCTCCTGCCTCAGCCTGCGCAGACCTCATCACTGGAAACATACATGCCTGGGTCCCCCAAAGATTCCCTCCCTGCCCCCCAAACACTACAGCCTCAGCTTCCCTTAGTCTGAGGCAAAGCGGTTGCTTTTTGTATAGACAGACAGACAGACAGACAGAGGGATGGAGGGGCTGGCAGAGCAGAGGGTGACATAGGCCCAGGAAGCTCTCTGGCTGCCAGTATTTAGTAAGCCAAGGTATTTTCCAATGCTAGTCACAGACATTTTGAACCACATTAGAATAAACAGAATTCTGAATTATCTTCTCAGCAGAACGTGGAATAACTGTCACGCAGAGGGAGAGAGGGTGATGAGTTTCTAAGGTACAAGTCCCAGAAGGGGAAGAATCCACTCTGCAGGTGCTGCGTGGGAAGATCCCAGCCATGGCCCAGTCCCCTTGCCACTTGGCACGTGGCAGCTTTTGAGGAGTGGGAAGCCCTGGGCCAGACCCTGCCCTGGTGAACTGGGTGCTTGGAAAGGCTCCTCCGTGGCTCCAGCAGCAGTGAGGCCCAAGGTGTCCGGCGGGGGCACAGAGCCCAGCAAGGGTGTGGCAGAGGCCAGCTCCGGGGCCAGCGACACGGGCTGGGTGACATGTCCCACAGCCTGCTGCCCAGGCCGGCTTGCCTTGCTGTGCCCTCCTTAGGAATGCCACATGTGGGGCTTTGAAGATGGGATTTTACTTTGTTAAGGAAGCTTTGCAAACCTCTCAAGTGCCTTCTCCTTCTGTTCGTCAAGTCTTCTATCAAAGCTGGCCCCTGCCTTGGTGTCTTGGTCACGATACCTCCCCCCAGCCCCAGGTCCTTTCCAGCATGCTGATTGTCCTTCAGTGGGCTGGCACCTACCCCCAGCATACACACCACAGGGCCTTTGCTCATGCAGCCTCCACTTTCTAGGGCCCTATTCTCGCACGCCTTGGCACCACTCTTGTCAGGTCTCAGTGTGGGCACTCAGTCCCCAGGGCAGCCTTTCTTGGCCCCTTCCCTGCATTGGCCTTCTTCTCTGTGACTCTCTAGCGCTGTCCTCTGTGCTTCATGGTACTTACCACAGCTGTGGTCATTGGGCGTGTCTGTCTTCCCTCACTCTGCTGTCTCCTGGGCCAGGATCACTCCCTGTGCCCAGGGACTGTGGTGGGCATGGGGCCAAGCACGTGGTGTGTGCCTGGCCCTTGTGTCTGCTCTGCAGAGACTGCTCTGGTACTCAGATGTGGCTTCCTGAAGCCTGCACCACCCAGCCCCCAGGCAGAACCTGGCCCATGGGGACGTCCAGGCTTTGTGCCTGACCGTGAGTGCAGTGGCCCAGACCCTGCGTGGCCATGTGCTTCATCAGGACCAGTAAACGACAGTGGCTTCCTCCTGGACGTGAGGTGGGGGCCCGGCTGGCCACTGGGTTCCTTCCTGATGTGAAAGGGGCCTCTGGCTTTTGTGGCACTTGGGGACAGCAGCTCACTCCCTGCCCAGGCGGCTGCTGTGCTCCCAGGGAGTAGCTCAGGGAATCGTTCAGCCCGCTGTGTGCAGGCCCCGGCCGTACCCTTTCTAGTGTGCGTTCCACGTTGAGAATCCGAATTTCCTCCCCTGGATGCTGGCTGCCCACGGAGATTTGCCCGGGTGGGCCTGGCCCTTTGACTGTGCAGGTGACCGCACTCACAGGTCCGTGGCCCTGTTCCATTGTCTTTGTGAGCTCTTACTGGGCACTGTCCAGGGGCTGTGGTCAGCGGGCGCTCTGGGAGCAGCAGCATCGCGGATGTGGTCCTGAATCAGCATCGCGGATGTGGTCCTGAATCACGGCCCCCTGTGTGTGCTTCTCCACAAATCCACCTGTTAAAGAGCGAGTAGCTCCTGCCGGGCCCTGTGTGTGTGTGTGTGTGTGTGTGTGTGTGTAAAGGTCTCTGAGAGACACAGCCACCAGAACAGGGAAATAGGAGGAATGCAAAGTGACGCCTTTGTATACAAAGGGGCTCATTCCGCAGAATCCCCGGAGGAAAGAAAACCGAGGCTTATTGATTGGTGGTGTTTAGAGCAGCACCGCTGTGCTGGAGTTGAAAAAGAATCCGTTCGGCTTTGATATGTGCTGCGAGGGCCGCGGCTCTCTGTGTCTGCCCGGCTTTTCTGTAGCTGGAACCACTGGAGTCCATCGCGAGGGGCCTCTGCTGTTTGCCGCCAAGGCTGTTTAAGGAAGGTCCTCCGCCTCCTTTGCTGAGCTCGCTTCTGAGTATTAGGCTGAGGCGTGGATGGGCAGCGGCCAAAAAGGAGCGCGTGTGATGAGCCCGCCGGAGGAGAGGGAGGTGGACAGCAGGGGCGTCTGCGCTCCCCTTGGGCAGTCTGACTTTGGGTTCCACTCAACCGCGCGTCTAAGAACAGTTGCAGGGACACTGCTGGCACACCCTGGCTGTGCAGAGCACTGCAGTCCACCCGGGCTCACCCCAGCCCCTCACCTTTCTCTCACCAGCCACACCGGGCTTGTTCCTGTTTCTGAGACTGGGAAACCTCTGCTTGCTGCAGCCTCAGGACACTTGCCTGTGCCACTCCCTCAACCCAGAAGCCCCTTCCCCACCTCCTGGCCCACTTGCTCTCTTCCCATTGCTCTTCTCTCCTCCTCTCAGGGCTCCTCCTGCCCAGCCCTTTACGGCAGCCCTCCCCTGCACATGGCCAGCAGATGGTCACTGCCTTGCACAGTGCTATTTATTTGCAGCTGACCCTTTGTGTCGTGCACTGGAGTGTCCACCCTGGAGGGCGAGGACTGGCCCATCTTGCTCACCTGCCCACAGCAGGTGATCAGTGTGATATACTGGATAAAGACACGGACAAGCAAAGCCCTTCTAGATATTTAGATCCAGGAAACATGGAGCACTAAACTAAAGTATAAATTACAGGGAGGCTCATGCAAAGCGAGTTAGCAGAGAGGCTTGTTTAAATTTTTAAATGCGGATACATTTTCAGACATCACAAAATGTTTGTAGGTTGTTCAATATCTTTATTAACTAGTTACTCAATTGCGTATATTCCCTATATTTTCCAGCGGCACATTTTTGGCCTCTTCGTATGCCAAAGATCTTATAGACAAAAGAATAGAAAGATAATTCTGGGTTTCCTCTAGTGAGGTGGAGCAAGATTTTTTTAAAAAAAATTCTGTGTAGCAAGCCACATACTCGCTGACAGCCAGGCAGACCACTGTGGCACCGTACAAGTCTGTCCTGCAGACTCCAGAATTCTGATGAGTTCCATTTCGTACCATTAAAAAGAAATAAATGGCATATTAGCATTTCTACATATGCATTAGGAATTATTCCTTACAAAGAGGAGCATTCATTTTGGTTGGGTGACAATGAGACCGCAGGTTTTGCCTCCTGCCGGTATGTCTGGTGATAAGGGTGCTCTCCTCTGGGCCTGGGTCTTCAGGGGCAGAGTAGTCCCTCAAAGCCTCGTTCCTCCAGGACCCTGGCATCCTGGCACTCTGCATGGAATGACTTTGTATGAACCTGCCACTAAATCATGAAGAGGGGTCCTGCATGTGCCACAGACCCTTGGATACTGGGGATGCAGTCAACTCGATGGACAAGAAGTTAAGCTTAGCAGCGTGGAAGCCTGCACGATCTTCCCCTTTGCAGGTTTCATAAGGCCGATGCCTATGGGGACTCATTGCCATGTGGATCGTTGCTCCTCACCTTAGAAAGAGCCCCCGTGGAAGTAAAGGCTACAGGTGAGCTTCCGCTGACACAGCTCCATCTGCAGTCAAATGCGAGGAGACACCCTGTCTCGCTTCAGCCGGTCCCCTACCCCTGCACCTGGGGCCTGTGGCCGGCCCTGGACAAACCACATCTCAGTCCAGCCCATTTTCTCTTCAGTGATGACCATCTAGGCTGTCACAGGCAGTTCCAGTTACCATCCTGGACACATCTTGAAGGAGAATTTCTTCCCGCAATGTGTGGACATTGTGTACACCCAGATGAACTTCCGGTCCAAAGGATATGTCGCCTGAACTGCTGCTGCTGCTAGTTCTGTGACATCCTCAGCCATGTGGCTATAGAGAAGCCATCACTGAGCCTGCACCTGGGCTGTGTGCAGGCTCAGTGTGTTTATGGATAGGACACAGATCTGCACAGAGAGGCTTCCCAAGGTCCGAGAGAGGACTCTGCCGAGGCAAAGAGTGGCTGGCGCGTTCTTCGTGTCCTTCTCTGCAGGCATGGGGAGAAAGAGCTGTGTGCAAAGACGCAAGAAATGACACAGAATGCATGTTTGCCTGTCACAAGGAATTTGTAATTACAGCAAGAGAAATATTCTAAAGAGTAAGCAAATCAAAGAAAATATATTAAGCCCAATCAGGAAGGAAAAAACTCCACCTGTTTAGGATTTCAGGCACTGCTAAAGAAAACCGCTGATGAATCCCTAACCAGGGTCTGATGGAGGTTTTGTGCTTCCTCTGAGTTACCAGCGCCCCGTTGTCCGTAGGCAGTTGGGTGCCCGGAGGCCTTCCGGGCAGCACTGCTCACACTGGCCTGAGAAGGCACAGCCACTCAGCAGGCCGGGGTGGGGGAGGGGCGGAGAGCGAGTTTCCCAGGAGCACCCAGGGGTGGTGTGGAGGCAGCTGGTCTTACAGAGCCCAGGCCGGAAGCTTGGGACCCTAGGGATGACGGCTGACGCAGCACCCATCTCCACCCCATACCCTTGGTCACCTGGTGGTGACCTGTGGTTTGCTCTGTCTCTCGAGTGACCAGGGGCAGAAAGCCAAATGTTAAAGTCTGGGCACCAGGTGGGAGCCTCAGGCAAGAACCCCACAGTGGCTCGGTGGGCTGTGGGCCCCAGGCTCCACCCGAGGGCTGAGTTGTTTGCCGCAGCTGCCCTTGGAGACTGAGGCCTCCCAGCACCTCCGTCTCACCCTGCCGGTGGAACTCACAGCCCACCGAACTGCCAGAGCAGCTCGCTCGCTCCCTGGACCTCGCACCACCAAGCCTGTGGAGCTTTGAGCAGCAATTAGTGAATCAGTTGACATCTTCCCTGAGAGTGCTGAGGTCACAAAAGCTAATTAACCTTCCTCTTGCATTCCAAACACAGTAACAACAGCCAGACCCAAATCTCCCGGAATAAAACAGGGAGGGAGAGAGAACAGGAGCTACCTCTGCCTAAACAAGGGACAAGTTGGCAAGGAGCTCTTCAAGATGAAATAAACTCCATAGAAAAGAGGTCACAGGAAAGAAAATGCCCTGAAGCAGCTCTTGGTGGCTGCGGAGGAAGGCAGCCATGCGCATCTCTGCTTTGTCTAGTAGCAAACTCCTCTGGGATAGAACACAGCGGCTCTTATTACCTGGGAAATTCTGGCCAGAAATGGAAATGTGGTATGGGAAGATCCGAGGTTCTCGGCTGGGGAGTGAGGCTCACTGGCACCATAGTAAGGGACCCAAATGATGCTATGGGCTTGGCTGGGCCAGAGGTGGGGATCTGAGTGTTCTTCTAAACAACCCAGGAGAATTCATGAGGAAGTTGCACTGACTTCTAGTGGAATCTTGTTTTTATTTGGGGGGGGGGTTTAAACTCGCAACCTTGTACTTGCCAGACAGGCGTTTGTACCACTGAGCTAAACCCCCAGCCCACACTGACTCCTAGTGCACACTGTAGAGGCTGACAGGACTGTCATCCCCCTCATGGTCCTCTCTGGGGAGCTACAAGACTGGAGAGTCAAGACTTGGGGTCTCAGTGAAGGCAGCTGAGCTCTAAAGCTACTCACTCTGAACTCAGCGGTTGTGTTTACCCAGCACTGCGATACCGCCCAGCGTATTAATGTTACAGAGCTTCTGTACTAAATTACCATGCCTGGGGAGGTTACAACACCATCAGTTTATCCTCTCACGGCTCTGGGACTTAGACCTCTGAAATCAAGCTGTTGGCAGGGCTTTCCCAAAGCTGCAGGAAAGAGTCCTTGTTACACCTTCCTGGCTTCTAGTGGCTGCTGGCAATGAGCAGTGACCCTTGGCAAGCTGGAGCATTACTCCTTTCTCCGCACCATCTTCCTACGACTTCTCTCCCCTCTGTCTTTACATCGTCTTGTCCTGTGTGTGCATGTGTGTGTATCCAAATTTCCTTCCTCTTATAATTGTGTATGGATCAGGGACAAACTTCGTTTAGTCTGACTGCATCTTCACTTCGTTACCTCTGCACAGACTATTCCCTTAGGAGGGCACAATCTGAGATTCTAGCGCACGTGACATTTCAGGTGTGACATCGTCAGCTCAGGACATCCCCCTTGGGATTTTCTTCTGGGCTCCGGAGAGCTGATGTCGGCACAACTGCGTGCTTAGCCAGGTCGGCCGATGACTGGCCTTTGGCTCTGAGGGTTTACCTGAGGGAACCCACCTTGGCCCCAGGTCGGAGCCTCGTGGTTTCCTTTTTGGAAGCCAGACGTTGAACAATAACAGCACAACACCAGTTACCAGAATATTTCTGAGCTAGTGTTTGCTTAACATTTTCTTTTCAAAATTTCACTAAAAGGTAAAAATAATTTTAGTTTGCAAGGATACTTTAAACCAGGGATTGATAAATCACTACCCACAGAACCAGGCTGGCCCTTCATCTGTCTTAATAGATAAAGGTTTTTTGTGGTGATTATAGCCACAATGTTTGCAATCACTTTTGAAAGGTGGAGCAGAATTAGGCAGCTCTGACCATGGCCCTGCAGCCTACAGAAGTGAACTATTACTTTCT
>PVJX010049984.1:0-10856 GCA_004027295.1 Dolichotis patagonum | reverse complement strand
CCTGACTACAATGCTGTCTACTTGAGAAAGTAAAAAGCAAGCAAATGTAAGATTGCCTTAGAACTCAACACTCGGCTCACCACAACCGCAACATCAGGAAGACCTAATAGCCTCTGAACCCAAAATAGTTTTCATAGACTCTAGGTCTATATGGTAACATACAGGTTTCTATAAACCCATCAAGATGGCCTCATGTTTAGTTTGCATTCCAACCATCCAACAATAGCTGTCTTCAACTCTGAATAATCTGAGTGGGATTCTGCCCCAATACTGTATCACCACTTGTGGGTTTGAAATTCCATCCAATAGTGGGACAGTATTGCAAGTTCTGGCTTAGAGAATTTCCTAGTGTTGTAAGAGTTGTTACAGTCATAAGTAGGCAGAGGGATCACAATGAGTGATCTACTCAGATTTAGTCTTTCTTTTGGAAGTTGTTCACAGGTAGTCAAACTGAGAAAACTAGAAAATGTAACTTATCCTCCAATGCATATGTATCATCATACATGTGTTTGAACTCAGAGAAAAGACAGCAAAAGAAGAAAAAATTAATTGCTAATGGTTGGCCCTATAGAGATACATAAAATGCCTGTGAAAGAATTCAAATTGTTATTTGAGGAAACTTCTTGAATTTCAGGAAAATATTGAGAAAGAAAAAAATGAACAAAAAGGGAAATGTGCATGTCATCAGAATTCAAAAGTAATTAGAGAAAAATAAAGGAATAGACAACTTAAATGTGAATAACCTTATTTCCTACACAGTATCATATACATGTGGTGTGAAGGCATTTAATATCATATTCATGGTGTTCTTAAATTGTGACTGTGTCTTATCACATTTAGTTCGATATGAAATTTTCCAATTTTGGAACCATGTAGACATCCAGACAATTTTTTTTGGAGAATTTCAAATTTCAGATTTTTTGGTAGGATTTTAAAACCTGTATCACTTAAGTCATTTCCTTGTGTATTTCATATGACAGAGATTGTGAAACTTGTAGATCTTTCAGTAATGTAAACAGCTTGCTTTGGCACATGTGCTATTGCTTTCCAACAACTGGTTTATGATGTAACATGCATTGTTGTGTTTTTTACCAAAGTTCCAATGTGAAATTAATTGGTATATTAAGTGAATTTCATTTCTTTTGTAAAATGTTTAAAAATTTAATACATTTTTAAATTCTAGTGAGCAGCACTGATACAGAAGTTTCTGATTTTGCAGTAATCAGCAGTTAGGGAAGAATTCAGTGGTGCCAAAGATGAACAGTAATCCTGAACAAGGTAAGTATTACAGTGATTTTCAAAAACTTTGATAATTAACCTGTTATTATGCCTTTAAATTATTTGAAGGACATGCATCATAACCAATAAAGTTACCAATTGCAGATTTCAAACAATTTTAAACTTATGGTTTTTAAAATGCAAACACATTTCACATTTAGTTGAATTAGGTTCCAACTTAGCTGGTTTTTCTCTGTGCAAATCACTATATACTGACATTTTTTATTGTTACAGGAGGAAGTCATAGTGTCATAGATGATACTTTTAGATAGACTCCTTCAATCTGACTTCTGGTTTTTATACTTTCTATCAGAATGAAGAATTTCTGTATAAGTTTGATCATTGGTAAATCAAGGATTATAATATTCTCATGTTGATTGGACATTGTGGCCTTTAAATGAAATGATACAAGTAACAGGCTCAAAATTGCCAACACTAAAAAGAGTTATTTGTTAGTTAGTGATGGCGATCACTAAAAAGCTGCTCTGATTAGGATTTAAAATTAACCATTTGGCTTTCTATGCTTACTTGTGAGTCTTTCCATGGCATAAATCCCTTGTCTGGAGATGGCCAGCAGATTAATAGTAAGTGAAACTCTAGGAATCACTGGTCCTAACAGAAGCCTGTAGTGGTCTGGATACCATGATGCCTCAAAGGTCAAGATAGGGCGACAGCTGAGGACACCTGGCTCCAACATCCATTACCTAAATACAGATTGTAGCCACAGGCACCATTTCTGCAATAACTATCAACCTGGAGATAAGATAGTTCTCCTCAAGAAGCATAATTTACTACTTGGCGGAGTCTCTAAACTGACTCATAAGGTCGTGCTCAATTCCCCATTTCCCTCAATATCTCCTTACTTTTTCTGAAAACCAAATGAATACAGGCTCCCCAGAGAAAATCTTTGTTTCACTCCCCAGGGTATCTCAAATTCTGCTAGACGGTTTGATTCTCCAGATCCTTAATATCATACCACTCATTTCTTTTATTTAAGCCTTTGCTATCAACTCATTTGCAAGGTTGTGGGCCTGATCAGCTCACAATAAGTTAACATAGATTATTGGTCTTATAATTAGAGAAATAAAGATGTATTTTCTTTCACAACATGTGCATCTACTGATATGGATTACTAATTATATAATTTTTTTGATTTTTAGCGTTGTTCAATAGTACTATTCAAAAGTTTAATCCCTACAATATCATGACTCTTCTATGGTTTAACAAAGGAACAGATTACTTGTGTTTGTGTGAGACTGCATGTGTATTTCTACAAAGATGTCTATCTGTACTTGTAAACTTTAAGCTGTTTTGAGCATTTGTTAGCTTGACCTATTTGTGAAAGAGTGGTGGTATTAGAGCCTTTCACTATGAATGTATTGTGTATGTGCTCTTTTGGCCTTATTCACCTAGTAGTTTCTGTTTCATTGTTTGGGTGCACCAAAATTTGGTATACATATATTTAAAATTATTTCTTCCTGGTGCATTATTCTCTTTAGCGATGTGTAATGTGAGCTTCTTTGTCTCTTCTGATGATGAGTTTTGACTTGAATTCTACTTTGTATTTAATTATGCTCTACACACCACACCTACATTTATTTCTATATTGGTTATATGGAGAATGATTTTCTAGCATTTCTTTTTTAGCTTATGTTTGTTTATTATTTTAATTAATGAGGTCTCTCTCTGACATGCAGCATGCCATTATGGTGTTTTTATTTTGTTCCAGTGTGCGACTCTGTGTCATTCCTACCATTGTGTTAATTTTGAATGGTTACTTCCCTTCTTCTTTCCTTTTGCTTAACTACTCTTCCAGTTTTGTGTGTTTTGTCATTTGGACACTGGTAATACGTGCTTTTCTGCATCTGTTTAATAGTTTTATGAGGAATTTGTGCAATGCTTTTTTTGGTGGTTGTTGTAGTCCAGGCATTGTGGGACAACAATTAGAATCAGGACATGGAATTTACATTATTTTATGGTGCTTGTGAAGAGTTAACACAAGAAAGTGTAGGAATATATCCACAATACCAAAGACTTAGCATATTTCATAAAGTGCCTCAATCCCACAGTAGGTTCTCATATGAATCTAGATGAAGACCCAGAGCTCATGACAGTGCCTCCCAAAAATGCAGCTGGAGGTCTAGAGCCCAAAAGAAAGATTAACAACAGTCACTTTTATGGATCTGTGCTGGAAAAGCCTAAATGTCAGCGGTCTAATCTAGAAATTCTATGCCAGTGAAGTGAGAGAGTTGTGCTGGTAGGTTGAGTGTTCTATACTAGAGCCAAGAATTCATGCTCAAAACAAAGATCAGGGCTGTCCTTAAAAACACCACAGCCATCCTCAGTGATACAGAGGTCCCCAGCACCACCAATGATAAGGACAGTCGAGTGCATGCCAGAAAGGCAACATGAGGAGTTCATCTTGGAGATTAAACAGCGGAGGTCTTTCCCTCCAGAGCCTGTAAGTAACGCTCGATATATGGACCATAGTTTCCTCAGGAGAACTATCAGCTCAAACAACAACATGTAGGAGAACCCACAGTGGCAAATACCTCAATGCCTCCCTTCTTATTTTCCACCTCTCTATGTATGCTGAAAACTTTCCTCATTTGGAACATCTATGCTCAGCACCATGGTGATTTAATTCAGGAAGTGTTAAGTTGACCACCAGTTTTTAACCCATAACAATCGTCATGAATTTCTTTATACTCTCTTTGTTGCAAAAGTTTTCCTTTTTCCATCCGCTTTGAAGGCTAATTTTTTAGATTATAATAATCTTGGATTGGACCTCCTTTCTTAGTGGGTGGTGATTGAATAACTTCATTCTAAGATCTTTGAATTTTAATGTGTTTGTTGAGAAATCTGACATTATTTGGATAGGCTTCCCTTTATGAGTTATATTTATCTCAAATGGCTTTCTTTTTTAAGCATGGATGCTTTATTTTGCACTTTTAAACATCATATAATGATTTTCACTAATTGCTTGGGTATAAAGGCTTTACGGAAGACAATGAAAATTTTGTCAAATCAATTGAGTATGTACGAAAACAATGGATAATTTGTAAATGCATCTTTTTAGTCAATATCATTCAGCAAAGTACATACTCTGTTTCAAATCTGAATTAACCTAACGTCTGCTTTTAAAATACATCTTAAAAAAACATTGACAACCCTGGAAGAATAATTCTGAAGGAATGATATAAACAACTTTTCACACTGAATGTAATTTGAATGAATGGAAGAAGAAATGACCAGTTGTGCCTACATCTAAATATATGTTGTCAATAATTTTTAATAAATTTTAACAAAGATAACTTTTTTTTTACTTCTGTTATGTTCTCTGGTTTTATTCTTAAACTTGTGACATATTGACTAAATGAACCAATTTCTGGGACTATAATATTTGTAGACAAAAATCACTGAGTTATCTTCTCAGTTGTTTTAAAGACTATGATTATAGCCTTCCATATAGAAGGAAGAGTATGAAAAATAATATGTGGAGTTGCACTTGGCTTATGTTTTATAAAAGGTAAGTACAACAACTTGCTGGCAAAAATAAAAGTTCAACAAAGTCCCACTTAGAAAACCTTAAAAAAATTACATGTTGCCTTAAATTAGTTTCTAAATTTGTGAAATAGTAAAACACACATTTTGAGGTGTAGGATACATTAGAAACATACTGCTATTTACACTTTTTATGCAGTATTACTGTGCTTTGGAGTAGCTCTTTACATAATGTCAAGAAGACACTAAAAGTGATATCAAAAGGGTGGAAATGGAAAGACAATTAGATTAAAGTAGAGAAATGATGGTAAAATGTGATTTCTTCTAATGCCACAAAATTATATGTTTTGGATCAGTGCCTCTGAGTTGCTGGAAGAAACTAGGAAATCATTAAACCATCCAATGATCCTAGCTATGATTCTCAATTAATCTGTGATTAGATGGATCACTCATGCAGGACTACTTACCCAGACTTCATGGTAAGGGGTGCTGTGCTGGGATCTATTTTGCTGTGTTTGTCTCCCAAGAACACTTAGGAAAAACAAAGTATAAATTATATACATTTATATAAATATATGTATACATATATTATATATAATATATATTATGTATATATATTATATATATTATATATATTATATATATTATATATATTATATATAAGTGAACTGTCCCAATGTTCCTAGTTAAAATTTTTTAAAAATCTGTGATTTAATGGCTCACTCTTGAAGGACTACTTACTCACACTGTTTGTGTTGCCTATGATGTCCTGCTCTGATCTGCTCTGTACTGCCCCCTTTTGTTTTATTCTCCTTCAAATAAAAAAAGAAGAAAGAAAGAAAGAAAGAAAGAAAGAAAGAAAGAAAGAAAGAAAGAAAGAAAGAAAGAAAGGGGTCATACTGTGCAGGGCTTGCTGTCAATTTTGCTGTTTTTCCCAAAGAGCACTTAGGAAAGGCTCAGTACCTGTCAAAGTTACCAGAACAAAGAACTCACAGGATTAAAAAATTTAACCCCCTAAAATCTGTACACCATTTCACTCCAAGGGTTGTACCCATCATGACTAAAGTAGAGAATCTGGGTTCATAAAAACAAAACCCTAGCACTCACATATATTTAAAGTGTTTTCCTCAGTTACTCAAAAGGATTTTCAAATACTCCTCACATTGCATATATGATTGCCCCTCCTCTTAGTCTTGCACAAGAAAATGAGACAGCAGGGTACTTAAATCTTTAGGATTTTTTTTAGTAGAAGGGACATATTGAGTTCATTTATTAAGAAAAAAGATTTTATTTTGATGTGTTTCAGGGATTTTACGTTCTGTGTTAACACAGAATGAGAATTTTTGTCAAAGCAAATGTCCTCTAAGAGACTTAAGTATTCATTTTCTTGTGATGGCATTTTTTCTAACATATCAAAACTCAAGAAGCTTAAGACAAGCAAGTAACAGGTTAATAAAAATCACAAAACAGGATTCCAATATTTCCACATGGCGTCACTCACTAGGAAATCTGAAAAGACTACCAGTGTTTAGGTGGAATGATCTCTAACCTGTACATTACACTCATGTGGTCAAATGAATCACACACTTGGGAGATTATGCAACATGGGTAAGTATAGAAAACTGTCCCCCAGAACTGCTTCTTCAAAGCTTAAACAATTAAGTGACCATCATTTTGGGCATGGAAGATGAATATAGATTAGTGGATCTAACATGAGCAAAAAATTCTCATTAAAATATGTTAAGCACACTGTGTTAGAACTTTATTTGATATGGAAAACTCATAAAGTATTTCTCTTCATTGCAAACAGTCCATTATTAAGGAAATAAAGATTGCACGAAAAAATAAAGAGAAATTTTTTTGGCTGACTGTTATGTCCTCTAAGAAGAGGCTCCAGAGTCTTGAGAACCATCATACTTTGCAATGAGGTCCTCGAGTTCTCTAACACACTGGTCACGTATTTCTTGTAAATTTTGATGCAGTGCAAACTGTATAGGTTTTTCTAGTGAAGGATCCTTTTGAATCAACATTCTCACCACCGTGCCAAACATTTCACTATCTTGATGGTAAACTTGTTCAATCTCTTTGCTTTGTGATGCTATTGATTTGAAGCGATTGCTGTGCTGAGTATCTTCACGTACTTCTGGGCTGTCAGCTGCATGTGTCACTGGTGCCTCTGCTTGCTTAATGAATAATGGTGTTGGAGATACCACCTCGAATTCAGAGATCCCAGACAATTCACTTTCATCGGATTGCTCAGAATTTTTGGCAGCCCACCATCTTACAGCTTCCTCAAGTTCCATTTCAGTTAGCCTGCTGGGTTTATCTAACACATTTGATGAAGGCGCTGCATCAGATCTTGAGAAGGAGGACTCTCTTGGTGTTTTCAAAGACTGGACCTTTCTTTCTTTACTCTTATGCTGAGATTGTTGAAAAGAGTCCATTTTTTCTGGGACTGGAGAATGTTGTCTTCTACTTGCAGGAGAATCCTTGCAGTCTAAGAGTGACTCTCCAAGAACTGTAGGATCTTTTCTTTGAGGAGACTGGTCGTTCATAAAGTTGGAAGAGCAGAAACTTTTGGTTTTACAGCTATTGCTCTTGTCCCTGTGGTGTGCAGAATGATTTTATCTTGACCATCCATAGGCAGAGTCAGCTCCTTTTTCAGGTGGAAGACTTTTTGGATCAATAGCAAATGCGCATCTCTCCTCATAGTCTTGGTAACCGGCAAGACTCTCATATTTATTGTAGCTTCCTTTACCAGGTCTCTCTAGTACTGGTGCTTTCGCTTCTACCAGTGGTGGGTTGTTTTCTAGAAATGGGGGTTTCTTTTCTACCAGTGGTTCCTTCTTTTCTACCAGTGGTTCTGTCTTGCACAACAGTGGTAGTTTCCATGGCAAAACGTTAGTTTCTTTCTGGTGCTCGTCAGTGGGATGACTCCGAGGTGGTACTTGATTTGTGGAAAGATTTTCACTGTCACATTGTCCTGCAGACCACACGTTATGTCTTTCAAAATCTTGAGTGGTTGTATCATACTCTGAAATGGCATGCTAGAGTTGTTCAGCATCACATTGCACACCTATGTCACATGAATTCTGACTCAGTGAACACTGTACAGACTTGTCGAGGAAAGGACCTTTTTCAATCAAAATTTTCTCTACTCACCCAACATTTCCATTGTGCTCTTTGTTTCTATGCAGAGACTCTTGAAAAGATGGCATTTTGCTTTGCACTGGAGAGTAACTTCTGTTATCTACCGTGGAGTCACATCTGTTGTGCAAAGAAAACTTTTGTTCTACGGGAGATTCACTAAAAAATGTAGGATTCCTTGTATGATGAAACTGGTGCCTCTTAGAATGGGAAGAGTAGAAATGTTTTCTTCCAAAGCCGTCTCTCTGGTCCCTGTAGTCAATCAGGTGGCTTGTAGAATGATCGTACCTTGTCCATTGATATCCAGATTCATCTCCTCTGTGCCGTGGACCACTTCTTAGGTCATAAAATAGCTGTGGCCCTTGTCATAGGCTTGGTAGCCAGCAATACTGTAATATCTATCGTAGCTTCGTTCTCCATGTCTTCCTCGCAGCCCTGGTTTCTCAGCAAGCAGCGGTGTTGTCTTGAACAGTGAAGGTTTCCTGGCTATCAGTGGTGGTTGCCTAGGAACAATGTTATGTATTTTGGAGTCTTCATCTCTGCTATGAGTCTGAGGTTGTCCTCGTTTTCTGAGAAGACTTTCATCATCATGTCTCCCTCAGACCACATGTCATATCCTCTGTGAGGCAGGGAAAAGCCGCCACACTCCAGGGGCCTCTGCCTCTGCATCCTCTGCCTCTGCCTCCACCACATCCACTCTCTGAGGAGGCACTTCCGGAGCCCTGCAATGACATCACCCTTTAATGGTTTTCATTCTGTCTTTATTATGACGTTCTAGAATGTTATCTATGAAATTTCATGGAGTTTCTTTCTGACCGTATTTATTTGAGGTCTTAAATGCCTCATTTACTTGTGTGTTCATTTCATCTCTCGATTTGCAGTATTGTCTGCAATGATTTTTGCTAAAAGATTTTTGTCACCTTAGTTTCCTTTTCCCACACTTCCTTGCCATAGTAATTCATTGGTTTGGACTTTTAGTTTCATCAAGCACTCATATCCACATTTCATGGACTTTTGTCTTTAGAGTATCACTGAGTAAGTGAACCACTACAGCCATCATTGTTATGCAAGTGCTTTTAAATTGACTGAATATGGTACTTGACACATTTTGATACAAAAGGTTGTTAACCTATGCATCAGCTGCTCAGTACTTGACATATAAGCTAGGAATTAGTGGAGTTGACTCTCTTGTAATTTGCTACCCCATTTCAACTGAAACAGTTTGTTTGTGACACCTGTGCTTTCCAAAAGCAACTATTGGTGCGTACCAAAGTATCAATGACACTATTATTGTCCTCAGAATGTGATATTTTCTCCATGATTGGTATTACCTACAGGTTTGGCTTTCCATTATGTTTTTTATTCCCAGGATTTCTGCTTGATTCCTTTCCATAATCAATATATTTTTGGTCCTAATATAAAACTCAGGGCCTTAACACTGAGTTTCATTTACAGCCCTCTATATTAGTTTCTTCTTATTATTTTGTAAATTGGGTCTTTGCCAGTCATTGTACTACCAAGGCTGGGTTTGAACTTGCATCTGCCTTCCTCAGCCTCCCAGAAGCTGGATTAGACACTTGAAATTCCCCACTTGTATAGAATCTCTAGCTCCTTTTTTTGTCTTTTTGTTTGTTTTGGAATTGAACTCACTTATGTAGCCCAGGCATGCATTGAATTCCTGGCTATTCTCTTTTGTCGGTTCCCCAAGTGCTGGGATTACACACGTGTGCCACCTGCCCTGCTGAATCTCTAGTTCTTTACTAAAGTGGTCATTAATAATCCTCATCATTGTCTTTAATTCAATAAGTTTTTTATCTTCTTTATTCGTCTGGGTAATCTTATTCACTAAATCCTTTATCTGCTTATATTTTCTTTGAGCTCATGGAGTGTCTTTTGAATTTTTTCATATATTCTCCTCTGAGCTCTTCAAATGTTTGGTTTTTGAGGTCTTTGCCTGAGATTTTCGTGCACTATGGTGCTCATGCGATGATCTTTTGGACATTAATCAACTTTTTTGGCATCATTTTGCTTTGTTTTATCAAGATTCTCGTGTTTGGTTAAATGCGGCCTACCAGTAGGGTTTGTAAACTCTGTCACTATACTAGAGATCTCTTTAGTAACTCTGATTTTCCCTGTGATGTGTCTCTAGATTTGGGTGAGATTTAGTGCACAGACACCTACTCAGTTTATTCAAAGAATAATGATTGCTTCCTAGCACTGAATTGCAAGGAGAGAACAGCTT
Source organism: Dolichotis patagonum (assembly GCA_004027295.1). Classification (NCBI taxonomy): domain Eukaryota; kingdom Metazoa; phylum Chordata; class Mammalia; order Rodentia; family Caviidae; genus Dolichotis; species Dolichotis patagonum. Next base: position 685 of record PVJX010049984.1, on the reverse strand, counting down.
CCAGCAATAATAACATCCTGAGAATCAATCATATGTTGATACATAATTTAGAGGTAATGGTGTGCTAAACTTGTTTAGCAAGTTGTATACTCTTTCAAAAACCCAGGAACACAGAGATTGAGTAAAGGTAGAGAAAGCTGTGGGAGATAAGAGAAGATACCAGATAAAAGGAGTTTTAAATGGAAAGAAACAAATTGGGAAAAACAGAGGTAGACTAAAAAGTAACAATACTCATAAAAGAAGAGGAAGTAGATTTGATGATATTATTTTTATACCTGGAAAGATCAAGGTAGTTTGGAAAGATATAAGTGTGGATATAGGATAGGTGAGAAATTATGAGTAGAAAGTTAGAAAGTCTTCATGGTGATGATATCTAGAGTTGTAAACCAGTAGACACACTTAGTTAGAAGCCTAAAACACTGGGTTTTGATGATGGAAATCTGTTCGTCAATGTACAGAAACAAGACTGATCCTTAGCATTCATACACAATTGCTCATGATCATATACATGCTAAAATACAAAAGCAAGAAAAATTAAATATTAATTTTTATAATAGCCTTCTTTTACAAGAAATGTAAGAGAATGTGGGCAAAATTATTGGTGTTTGAGAGGCTCAGTGAGAAAAGATTTCGGTGAGAGGTTTTAAATTGATATTGGGAGAGAAACAGGGAGATTTTTTCCAAT
>PVJX010049983.1:0-10883 GCA_004027295.1 Dolichotis patagonum | reverse complement strand
TTTTAGTCTTCTGCACATGGATAGCCAGTTTTTCCAGCACCATTTGTTAAAGAGACTGTCATTCTTCCAGGGAGCATGTTTGGCCTGCTTGGGCTAATTCTATAGAGGCTGTGCAACTCTGATTTCCTTCACTTTATTTTTAAACTTTTATTTGCATTTATCTTATTCTTAATTTATTCCCATGCCATAAATTTTTGTTTCCTCAGTGTCTTCTGGGATATCTTTTTCTTTTGTGCAACTTCCTCTTCTGGTTTAGGAACAATTTGTTCCTTTTTAGTAAGGATCATCTCAGTGTGGCTGGGGGAGTGCATATATAGGTTAATCCAGCCATGAGCTCTATAATGATGGTAGTGTATCATGGGTGCTTTTTTTACTTGAGTATGTTAAATGATTAAAGAATCTACATCGAAACCCTTAAGTAGTACTCTGAATGTTCCCCCAAAAGCCTCATGTAATCATGGGGGCAGGCTATTTCCGAGATAGCTGAATCTAGAGTTTTGAATTGGTTCATTGTTTAGTCCTGGGATTGGGGGTGTGAGTGCGACACTGGCCCTAAGGACAGATAGCCTGAATGCAATATAAAGGAGGAAAAGAGGCTTGCTCTTCCCTTTTGTCTGGTTGCTTTTATTGTCTTCAGCTGCCATGAATGGTTACCCTTCTGCCATGCCATCCTGCCTTGGAGCCAGCTGAAGATGGACTGAAAGAAACCTCCACAGCTGGTGACCTAAATAAACCTTTCCTCCCTTAACTTTGGGTGTTGGGTATTTTGTTTCAGAACTAGAGAAAAGTAACCAAGACACATACTCTTGATGACCTGAGATGCTTTAAGGGCGTTCTTAAAGTGAATATAAAGATTTGAGACTCTTGATTTGCATGATTTTGTGGAGTTTTCTGGGTCAAGAGAGTAGTGAACCATTTTCACAGGTCACCTCAGGCCACTTACAGGAAGAGGTCTAATTTATTTTAAAAATTATAGAGCTTAATTAAATACTGATTGGAGGTTTTATTTAGTTTATACAGTAAACCCCCTACTCTTTGCAGTTGGAGCTCTACATGGCTTCAAAATCTAAATTGACAAAACATCATGGCTTTTTACTCTTTGTGTTTCTGAAGTCTCATGATTAATTAGGAATAAGTAGCTCACTAGGACCCTCTCAATTTTCTCTTGAGTAGAAATAGTGTTTCAATATCCCTAGGAATATGTGAGATATGGTCAAGACTCTCTCGTTGCCTCATTCCCTGGATTTTTCTATAACTGCCTGGTTTAATTTATTAATTACTTGAACCATTATGGATGTGAGGCTATTAGCACTCCTTGATTGTTGCCATGTGGATAAATCGACACCCTCTGGTGTGTGTGTGTGTGTGTGTGTGTGTGTGTATACTGAGCATCAAGCTACCTCTAAAAACTCACACATGAAAGAATCTGTCAATACGACTTAATGTGGTTATTTAAAAGGATCCAAACTTTTTAAACAAAAGTAAATCATGACTAACCAGGCATGGCAGCACATGCCTGGAAACCAACACTTGGGAGGCTGAAGCAGGAATACTGCCACGTGTTGGAGACCAGTCTGGCAGATTAAATAACATAGCCAGACCCAGTCTCAAAGGCAATTCATGTCCTTCTAGAGGAGTTCTGGTGTCCCAAAAAGTATTGTCAAACAAGTATGATACTTGATTTTTACTTATATGCTCATATAAAAAAGATGCTCTCAGAGCAACCAGCTTGCTTCCCTGGTAAGTGGCTGTGGTCTGGCAAGCCTTGGCCACCCCAGGGAGAGAAGCATCAGCATCTCCTGATATCTGTGCCATATTGGAACTCAGGGCACTGGGAAACCGAACAACCAGCCTGCCACCCTGGTAAGCAGCTGTGAGTCTACCCCTCCCCCCATTAGCAAGTGGGAGCCAGAGATCTGAGCATCTCTTGGGAGGCTGACCATATGTAATATAGCAAATAAGAAGGATTTCCTTCTACCATCTCTTTGAAGGCAAATATTTTTATCACTGTTTTGCTTTGTCCTGATTAATGGTATTGCTCTATTCAATATTCCATTTTGATAAGTTCTATAATATTCTATATTTCCTTTGATTTTGCTATACCTGATTGAAAGAACAACTATTGTGAAGATAATGAGATACACTATGGTACCTATTACTGTTATCCTGGTAACCTGCTGTGAAGTTCTGTACCAATTTCACTACACTGTCTCAATTGACTTTGTTCCATCCTGTTCTGTTGTATTTTACTATGTTCAAATTAATAAAAAATTAAAAAAAGAAACATTTAACTTGAAAGGAAATTTGTAGACTGAAAATCAAAGGAGAGAAAATAATTGTTCCACACAACAGAAGATCAGAAAAAAAGCAAGAGTAACTTGCCCATCAACCACAGAATGGATAAGAATGATATGGTATTTTCATACCATGGAAAGCTACCCAACTATAAAGTAGAATAATCTTGAGGCTCTTGAAGGTAAATGGATGCAACTGGAGATCATGTTTATGGGTGAAACAGTTTGAACTCGTACGGGTGAACTCTAGCATAAAAAACAGAAGGAGTTAGAGGGATCCCCAAAGCACAATGTATATTATAAAAGTGATAGGGGAGGAAACACCTGGGAGGAGAAGGTGGTGACACTGTTAACTTCTTACTGTCTTGGCTTAAACCCCTGTATTGTTTTCACAATTTTGTTAGGCTTGGTTTTGTTCTGTCTTGTTTGGTTAGATTTTACTGTGTCTGATGGTATGGGCAGCTATTTTGAACATAATGGGATGTATTATGGTATTCATGGTTGGTTTCCTATTATCTTGTTTTGAAGTCCTATAATGTTTTCATTCGTTTGTTTGATCGGTTTTATTCTGTTGTGTTTTGTTTGATTTTATTATGTGTGATAGTATGGACAACTGTTTTGAAGAAAGCAAGACATTATAGAAACCATTGTTCATTTCCTATTATCTGGTGTTAAAGTCCTATAATGCTTTCATTCTTTTGATTGGTTTTACACTATTTTGATATTGTTGTGTGTGAAGAGATGGACAACTATTTTGAAGGAAACAAGAGACACTATGGTAGCCACTGTTGACTTCCTGTTATCTTGTTTTGAAGTCCTGTGTTGTTTGCATTGTTCTATTCTGATTTGATTTGTTCTGCTTTGTTTTATTTTACTCTCTTTAAAATAAAAAAAGGAAAAAAGATGCTCTCTTTAAAGTGACTAGAAACCTAGCATTAAAAACAAAACAAAAGGAGCTAGGGATTTAGCTCAGTGGCATAAGTGCCTGCCTTGCAAATGCATGGTCATGAGTTCAATCCCCGGTACTGATAACAAAAAACCCCAGAAAAATATGAAAAAGCTCTATAAGTTTTCATAGACAAGTTCTATCACATTTTTAAAAACTGATAATTGCAATATCAAACACAAAACATGTAAGTTACACAGGAAATTAGAATACAATCTGACAATACAGATACAAACATCCTTAATATAAAGTAATAACTACTATCACTGACTAAGTACTAAAATAATATTACACCATGGCTAACAAAATTTATTCCAGGGATGTTTAAAAATCAAGATATCAATATTTGATGAAAATAGAGTCTGTTGCCAATAGGAAGAGAACCAATGTTGGAAGGATGAGGGAAGAGGGGGAAATGTAGAGAATGAAAAACACAACAAAGCAAACAAAAGAATTAAAATGTAGTATGTACATGTGTCAACTCCCTATGGTAATTATAATTGTTATGTACTACAAATATACTAATAAAAAAGTCAAAATTAATTAGTATTTTAAAATAAGGATAGTATACAACTACAGAAACAAATATTGAAATGAACTGTGGAAAAAGCATTTCTACAGCAGGTAACTATTTACCTGCAGCAGATTATTTACACTGAACCAAAAGAAGACAGCAGACTAACGTGAAATGCTTACATAATTTCCATTAAAGGAAAAGCCTTACTGCCTAGTATCATCATCAACATAAAATATAGCTAAAGCTATTTCAAAATTAAATAATCAATGTAAAATATTAGAAAAAGTTTTTTTAAAAAAGGAATTTTCTAGGGAGTTAGCTCAGCGGCACAGGCACCTGCTTGGCAAGTGTGAGGTTGTGAGTTCAATCCTTGGTATGAAAGAAAAAAGGAGTTTTTATTTTAACTTGCAGATAATTTACCTGATTACTTAGAAAACCAATGATATAGTAAAATTATGAATGCAAATAATAAAAGGTTTTAGTAGAACTGAAAATATACTAAAATTTTAAATATTGGCAATAAAGGCAATTGAATACAATAAAACAGTATAAATTATGAGTCTGGAAAAAATGAGGACATCATATGAACAGACAAAAGATAAGATCCTGAACATGGCTTTTTTGTGTTTGTAAAATTTTATTGGTACATTTTAGATATACATAATGATAACATTCATCATAAAGAATTTGTACCTATACACGATATATCTTTGCTATTTCCCTCCCTTCAACCCCTCATCCCTTCCTTATTTAGAAAAGCTTTGTATGTATTTCTTCCTTCTATTCTTTTTCTCTTGTCCTTTGTTCCCTTTCTCCTTCTCTCCTTATTCTCCTCATTGGAACATTTTCTTCCCATTTCTCAATACCTACTATATATTTTGACCCTTATTTACACTTTTGGTTTCTCACACCAGAGAAGCAAAGGCAGTTTGCTTTATTTCACTTAGGAGTATGGGCTCAAGGTGTATCCATTTGGAGAGAAATATTTCAAGCTTATTCTTCTTTATGGCAGAGCAGAACTCCATTGTATAAAAACCCACATCTTCTTTATCCACTCATCAATTGATGGCCTTTTGAGATGTTTCCAAGATTTAGCTATTACAAAAAGTGCCACTATAAACATGAGTGTGCATATACGTCTGTAGTATGAGGTTTTTAATTCTTTTGGGAAGATGCCAAAAGGGGAACAGCTGGGTCCAATGGAACCTCAAGCTTTAGTGTTTTGAGGAAGCTCCACATTGATTTTCACAGTGGTTTCACCAGTCTACACTCCCACCAACAGTGGAGGATGCCTTTTCCTCCACAGTCCTGCAAGTATTTATTACTGGTTGATTTCTTGGTAGCAGTCATTTTTTCTGGAAGTGCAATCTCAGTATAGTTTTAATTGGAATCTCTCAAAAGATCAGTGATGTTGAATTTTTTCATATATTTATTAACCATTTCTACTTCATCTGAGAAGTGTGTACTCATTTCAGATGCCCATTTTTGGGATTTGGTCTTTAAATTTTGTGGGCCTGGGGGAGAGCCAGATGCCAGAGCCTTCTGGCATGGGGGAAGGGGGAGAAGAGCCAACATTCCCCATCCTCCACCCTCCCCCCATAAGGAACCAGCTGATCCAGAGAAACATAGGCTGTGATGATAGCTAGAGTTAAAATATAACTTAATGCTTGTAGTGTTTAGTGTTTCACTGACTGCAGGCCTAATGTCTGATCATCTGTTAAGAGAATAACAATATGCAATATAGGCAGGGGGTTTAGCTCAGTGGTATAAACGCTTGGCAAATGCAAGGTCATAAGTTCTATCCCCAGCACCAAAACAAACAAACAAACAAACACCCAAACCCAATATGCAATATAGCATATGCGGGGCATCTCCTTCTGAAGGTGGTGGCCATTATTAATTCCCTATTATCTTCTCTTGAAATCCTGTATCATTCTCATTGTTTAGCTTGGTTGGGTTTTATTGCTTTATCTTGTTTGATTTTGTTGGCATGGGCAGACATTTCAAGATAATAAGATATATTATAGTAGCCATTTTGGATTTACTATTATCTTATTTTGAAGTCCTGTATTGTATTCATTATTTTGTTTTTATTCTGTTTGTTTTATTTGATTTTACTATATCTGAAGGTATGGGCAGCTATTTTGAAGGTAACAAGAGGCATTATAGTAGCCATTGTTGATTTCTTAGTACTTTGTTTTTAAATCCTGTCTTGTTTTGATTGGTTTTATTGTTTTATTTTGCTTGGGGTTTTTTTCTACAATAAACTTTTAAAAAATTAAAAAATAAATTTGGTGGGTCTGATTGTTAAAGGTCTTTATATATTTTAAATATTAGTCTTTTGTCTGAGGAACAGTTGGCATAAATTTTCTCCAGACTATGGACTGTCTCTGAAAAAGCTTAATAAGATGAGATATAGTTACTGAATCTTGGTAATAGTTTCTGTGTGATGGGTTTTGTTCAAAAAGTCTTTGCCGACACCAATGTCTTCAAGAGTTCTACCTAATCTATTTTCCAACAGATTTAATGTTTCTGGTTTTTTTTAAGGTCTTTCCCTCTTTCTTTCTTTCTTTTTCTTTCCTTCCTTCCTTCCTTCCTTCCTTCCTTCCTTCCTTTCCTTCCTTCCTTCCTTCTTCTTTCTTTCTTTTCTTTCTGTCTGTCTGTCTGTCTGTCTTTCTTTTATACTAGGAACCCAACTCAGGACTTTATGCTTGCTAGGCAGGCACTGTGCCACTGAGCTACATCCCTGGCCCTAGAGTTCCCTGTTTTAATATTTGTATTTTTGACCCATTTTTATTTTAGTTTAGTATGCAGTGAAAGATACATTTTTACTTTTAATCTTCAGCATGTGGAAAGTCAGTTTCTCCAGCATCATTTATTAAAGAGGCTATCTTTCTTCCAGTGAAGTTGGTTAGCTCATTGGTCAAAGATAAGGAGGTTGAGTGTATTTAGAAGTGTTTCCACATCTTTAATCTGTTCCATTGTTTTTGTTTTGTTTGTTTGCCAGTACCATCCTGTTTTTTGTTTTGTTTTTAAAGAGAAAAAAGATAAAAATAACAATGAAACAGAAGTTCAAAACAGGTTAGGATGCTTACAATAATTAATATATTGCATATTGTTGTCTTTGTAGTAGTTATTCACAGTACAAGATACAGGCATGATTATTCAAACAATATTAGCACAAATATTTCTTTTCAATGAACTAATAGAAACTAGCTGTATAATTATCTTAATTATCCTGTGCATATGTATATATTTTTGTTTTTCCCTTTATTGCTTTCCCTACTATAGTTTGTCTTTTTTGTTTTTTAAGTTTCTTCCAATTCTCAACATCTATTGTATATTTTGGATCTTATTTACTTATTCAGTTTCTTACACTAGTGAGGCAATATGATGTTTACACATATGAGTCTGATTTATTTCACTGAAGACTATGGTCTCTAGTTGCATCATTTACCTATGAAAGTCTCAAGTTTATCCTTCTTTATGGCTGAGCAGTACTTCATTACATATACGTATCCACATCTTTTTTTTATCCATTTCTCAGTTGATGGGCATTTGAGTTGTTTCCAAGATTTTACTTATTGCAAATTATGCTGCTATAAACATGGGTGCACATCTATCGCTGTGGTACAATGCTTTTAATTCTTCTGGGAAGATACCCAGAAGGGGAATAGCTAGGTTGAATGAGACCTCTAATTCTAGTTTTTAAAGGAATCTCCACACTGCTTTCTACAGTGGTTGTATCAGTCTACACTTCCTTCAGCAGTGGATAAGGGTTCCTTTTCCCCTACAGTCCTTCAAGCATTTGTTATTGGTTGATTTTTTCATGATAGTCATTCTTTCGGGGGTGAAACGAAATCTCAGTGTTGTTTTAATTTGCATATCTCAAATGACCAGTGATGCTGAACATTTTCTCATGTATTTATTTGCCATTTGTATTTCTTCATCTGAGAAGTGTATATTTATTTCAGATGCCCATTTTTGGATCAGGTCTGAATTTGGAGTGTCTGGTTTTTTTTAATTCTTTACTTATTCTAGATACAAGTCCTTTGTCTGTGGGACAACTAGGTACATTTTCCCACTCTGTTGGTGATTTTGTTGTGCAAAAGCCTTTTTAAAAGATGGTATCACATATGTTGGTTCTTTGTGTATTTCTCTTGCAGTCTGGGTTTTGTTCATGAAGTCTCTGCCTACACTGATGTCTTTAAGAGTTCTACCTATTTTCTCTTCCAGTAAATTTTTTTATTTTTTAAAACTGTTTCTCACATCTTCTTTCTTTCTCTCTCTCTCTCTCTCTCTCTCTCTCTCTCTCTCTCTCTCTCTCTCTCTTTCATCAGTACCAGGGATCAAACTCATGATGCTGCATTTGCAAGGCAAGCACTTTTGCCACTGAGCTAAATCCTTAGTCCCACTCTTCCAGTAAATTTAGTGTTTCTAGTCTAATATTTAGATCTTTGATCCATTTTGACTTTAATTTAGTGCATAGTGGTAGACATGGCTCTATTTTAGTCTTTGGCATGTGGAAAGCCAGGTTTTTCTTCAGCATCATTTATTAAATAGACTACCTTCCAGTGAACATGTTTGGTTCCTTTGTCAAAGATAAGGTGGTTGAGTGTGTTTGAGGTTGCGTCTGCATCTTCTAGTCTGTTCCACTGATCCTCAGGCTTGTGTTTTTTTTTTTTTTTTTTTTTTTTTTTTTTTTTTTTTTTTTTTTTTTTTTTTTTTTTTTTTTTTTTTTTTTTTTTTTTTTTTTTGCCAATACCATGCTGATTTTATCAAAGTAGCTTTGTAGTTTAAATTCAGGTCTGGTATTTGATACTCCCTGGTTGCCTTTATTGCAATGAATTGCTTTTGCTATTCCAGGCTTTTTCTGGTTCCAAATCAACTTTATGAATATTTTCTCTAAATCTGTAAGGTATACTAATGGTATTTTGAGATTGCATTAAATCTGTATAGCAGTTTGGAGAGTATGGCCATTTTCACTATGTTGGTTCTTCCTACCCAAGAGCAAAGGATATCTTTCCATTTTCTGATATCCTATTCACTTTGTAGCCTGTGCTGGCCTCAAACTCAACAATGATTATTCCTTTTATTTTTTTCTCTTGTCTCATTGTTCTGGTTAATGTTTCCAGAACTATACTGAATAGAAGTGGTAATTATGTACATTCTTGTGTTATTCCTGATTTAAGAATGAAAACTTTCAGTTTTTGTCCATTTAGCATGATGTTGGTTGTTGGTTTGTCACAGATGGTTTTTATAAGATTGAGGCAAAGGCTACTCCAGTTTTCTGTAGGTTTTTTTTTTTTAATCACGAATGGGTGTTGGACTTTGGCAGAAGCTTTCTCTGCATCTATTCAGATAATCATATAATTACTGTCTTTGGCTCTGTTAATATGATATGTTAAATTTATTGATTGGCATGTTGAATCATTCTTGTATCACAAATCTTAATTACTCATGATGTATAATCTTCTTGACAATTTATTGCATTGTTTGCCAGTATCTCATTAAGCATTTCTGCATTATGTTCATTAGGGAGACTGGCCTGTAGTTTTCTTTTTTGGATGGATTCTTCTCTGGTTTTGAATCAAGGTAACACTTGCTTCACGGAATGAGTTTGGAAGTACTACTTCCCTTTCAATTTCTTTAAAAAGTTTTCACATTAGTGGTATTAGTTCTCTAAATTTCTTGTAGAATTCAACAGTGAATCTGTCAGGGCCTGGGCTTTTTTTGTTGTTGTTGTTGTTGGTAAATTTTTAATTGTATTTTCAATTTCATTGGTTGATATTGGGTTATTTAGAATTTTTATATCTTCTTGATTTAGTTTAGGCAATTTATATGTGTCTAGGAATCTGTCCATTTCTTCTGTGTTTTCCATCTTACTAGAATATACTTTCTCATAGAAGGTATTGATGATCTGGATTTCTGTAGGGTCCATTTTGATTTCCCCCTTGCACTCCTAATTGCTTGAGTTTGGGTTTTTTGTTCCTCTTTTTTGATAAGGTTAGTTAATGGTTTATCAATTTTATTTATTCTTTCAAAGAGCCAACTTTTCAATTCATTGATTATTTGTATTGTTTTTCTTAGTCTTTTGCATTAATTTCTGCTCTGATATTTATAATTGCTGCCCTTGTAAGAGCTCTGGGTTTGATTTGTTCTTTTTCTAGAAGTTTGAGGTTCAATATTAGCATATTTGAGCTTGTTTTGTTTCCCTGATGTGTGAGTTCATTGCTATAAATTTCCCTCCTAGGACTGTTTTCATTGCATCCCATAGGATTTACTATGTTGTATCAGCATTATCGTTTAATTGTATATACTGTTTAGCCTTTAATTTACTCTGTGAACCATTGGTTGTTCAGAAGGCTGTTGTTTGATTTGCATGTGTTGATGTAGTTTTTGTGATTTCCTTTTCACTGACTTTGTTTCATTACACTATGGTCAGATAGTATGCATGGGATGATTTCAATCTCTCTCCACATTTACTTAAACATGTTTTTTCAGTTAATATATGGTCTATTTTGGAGAACATCCCATGTGCAGCTGAAAAGAATGTGTATTTTGATGTTTTGGGGTGGAACACTCTGCAGACATCTACCAAGTTTATTTGTTCACAGGCTTGGTTTATTTCTAATATTTATTTGTTGATTTTTTTGTCTAGTTGATCTATTTGTGACAGTGGGGTATTAAGGTTCCCCACTACAAATGCATTAGTGCTTACTTGGTTTTTCAAGTCTATTAATATCTGTTTTATGTAGTTGGGTGAACCATGTTTGGTGCATGTTTATGAGATCTTTCTTGGAGATTTCCCTTAACAAGTATGTAATGATCTTCCTTGTCTCTTTTGATCAGTTTTGACTTAAAGTTTGCACTGTCTGCAAGTAAAATAACTACCTGATTTTTTCTAGGTTCCTGTGGCATGGAGAATTGTTTTCCACCCTTTGACTTTTAGTCTATAAAGTTCTTTTTGGGTTAAATGTGCTTCTTGAATGCAACATATTATTGGATCTTGCCTCTTGATCCATTTGGCTAGTTTATTTCTTTCAATTGGTAAGTTAAGACCACTTATGTTGATGGTTATAACTGATATGTATTGGCCTTTTCTTTTTCCTGTTGTTTGTTCTCT
>PVJX010049982.1:0-10858 GCA_004027295.1 Dolichotis patagonum | reverse complement strand
TGTATCTAGAATGTCTTTCAGTATTCTTTGTAGGGTTGGTTTGGTGTTCATGAAGTTCTTCAGCTGTTCTTTGTCATGGAAGTATCTTATTTCTCCATCCATTTCGAAGGACAGTTTTGCAGGGTATGTCAGTCTGGGTTAGAAGTGGTTTTCCTTTAGGATCTGAAAGACTTCACTCCATGCTCTTCTTGATTTCATTGTTTGTGTTGAGAAGTCTGCCGTGTTCTGATAGGTTTTCCTTTATAGGTGATCTCTCTTTTCTCCCTAACAGTTTTTAGTATTCTATTCTTATGTTGGATTTCTGGGATGGTGATTATTATGTGTCTGGGTGTAGTTTTATTTTGGTTATGGCTGTTTGGAGTTCTATATGCTTCACTTATCCAGATGTCTCTTTCTCTTCTCATGTTTGGGAAGTTTTCAGCTATTACTTCTGTAAATATCCTCTTGATATCATTTTGGCTGTCTCCTTCTTTTTCATTTATCCCTATTAATCTTATGTTATTTTTCTTTGCATCATCTTGCAGGTGTTGAATTGTTATTTCCTGATTCTTTGTTATTTTTAAAAGATCTTGTCTTTCCTGCTCACTGGCTGCAATCTTATCTTCGAGGTCTGAAATTCTATCTTCTCTTTCATTGCGGCGGTTTTTACAGCTTTCAATAGAATTTTTGATTTCCTGTATATCGCTTTGAATCTGCTTTATGCATTCTGTTTGTTTCTTATATTGTTCTTTCAGGGATTCTATCTGTTTGCTTTGTTCCTCTAAGTTTTTAGCTGTGTTTTCACTAGATGCGTTCACTATTTCTTTCACTATTTTTATCAATTCTTCTTTTACCTGGGCAAGTATTTCTGATTTGATTTTCTCCATAGCTTTCCCTATTTGCATATTTATTTCATTTGATATCATTTCAGACATTTCAGGTGTATGGTTTCTTTTTTCTTCTATGTACACGGCTTCTAAGCTTTCTTGGGGAGGGCTAGGGCTTTGAGCCTGCCTTTTGGTCTTTCCTTTTGTCATTTTTCTATATTTCCTTACTTTGAGCGGTGTTCCAAAGCTTTCTTTGCATGTGTGGCAAATTACCTCTTACACCCTCAGTTCCTGGAGGGGCAGTGGCTCCCCCACAGGCTCTTGGCCTCCTCACAGGGTCCTAACTCTCCTCTGTGGGGTCCTGGTTCTCTAATTTGTAAGGCGAATGCTGGGTGTGGTCAGCCCAGAGCCTGTGGAATCTCAGGCAGGCCAGGCCACCGTGCTTTGTCCCAGGAAGGTCTCCAGGAGGTTCCCTGCGAGTGAAGGGTGGGCCTACAGATCCCAAAGACTCAGGCCAAAATGCTGGTTTCTGCAAGGTTCCCAGTCCCAAACAGACCTGGCCAAGATGTCAGTCTCCCCAATCCAAACAGCCCAGGCCACTCTGCGGGTCCCAGAGGTTCGGGTCCCAAACAGACAGGAGAGAAAGGCTTAATGTTTTCTGTTTTAGTTAAAACAGGAAACTCATGAAAGTACTTGCTAAAATGCTACATAGTATGAGATGCAAAGTTTGTAAATTTCAAACATTACAAGGGAATATAAAACAATGTTTTAAAACAAATTGCCCAGAATTTAGGACTTCTTTCTTTTTTTTTTTTTTCAGCACATTCTCATTGGGAGGCCATACACCTAATTGTGCTGTTTTCCTGCTAACCATTTGGAACTCCTCTTGCAGAATGTTATTCAGAGCCTGTAGAGTATTTTGTCTGAAAGTCTTGCTCTGTTCCAGATCTTGATCCTTTGGGGTGAGGTCAGGGATAGGAGCCAGAAGAAGGGAGAGAATTTAATGATTTTTGGAAAGAGCCAAAAGTCATCCAGAGGCCAATCTGGTAGATAGTGTGAGATAATAACCTCTGAGGGGAGCAAGAGGAAGAGGTAGAGGAGGAGGAAGAGGAAGAAGAGAAGGAGGAAGAGGAGAGAGAGAGAGAGACAGACAGAGAGACAGAGACAGAGGCAGAGATAAATTGTTCTACAGAATCTGGAGCTTAGTGCTGTCATTTGTTCTGTGGATTCCTTAAAAGCAGTCTTCCAAGGGCCTTCCCAAGCATCTTTGGCATAAGACTGACTTTCTTTGAATAAATTTATGGAATCTTCCAAAGGGGCTACTTTTGACACAGCACTTCAAAAAATCATTTTCTCATGCCACCTATCAGTATGACCATACACAGAGACCAGCAATTATTTGCCAAGCATATACAATCAACATAAAAATTGTCAGGCAAACACACTTTCTTGATTAGCACTGAGAAAACAAAATGACTTTGCTGTGATTGTGTTCCTTGTTCTTTCATTCTGAAAACTAGGCTAGGACTCAACTGATGTCTATGAATCTACCATATATGCACTAGTGTGAGGCAATGCCAAATACAAAACAACCATTTTTGATATAAGCACTCCCATTTCTCTCACCAAAAAGTTTAGGAACATAGCTAAAATCATCAATCTTCTACTTACAAATATTTAACTTATTAATTTAGCTTCATATCTTTAAGTAATTCTATATACATATTTATGAAATGTTAATTTTTTAAAAGGTATTATTTTATATTTCATATAAGATTTATCTCTATGAAGTAGGAGATTAGGGCTGGTATAAAACCAGTCAAACTGGTGGAGGAGCTAAAGATGGTGGACCAGTAAGCAGCAGGATATGAAGCCTCTCTGAGGGAGACAGCTCAGATGTCAGAATAAAACATCATGGAGAGGTCCGGAAAGAGGGAGATGAATTTTCTTGACCCAGGAAGAAACTGAAGGGAAAAGAGATGATCAAATATGAAGTCCCAGGGCTACCATTAGAGAAGCTAGGATTAGCAGTCACAGCGCTCTCACTGAGCCACCTGAGTTCACGCCCAAGACTGGCCTGAGTGCCTGAACCCACGCCGATATGACTGGCCTGAGCCACCCCACTCGCAACTTGCCTGGAGCCACCACAAAATCGCGCCGCAGCCACACTGAAGTTGGAAGTCAGGGAGCCCAACAGAAAACAGAGCCAGAGAGGGACCAGCACTAACCAGTGGTGAGTGCTAGGAATAAGACCCTCCCACGGGAAAGGGGCGACCAACTGGACGACATGTTGGAGTTGGGCAGGACAGGCCTGAACTAGGAAAGGCAGTGACTTCAGTTGGTTGCTCCCCTCCCAGAGCAGCTTGGTGGGATCTGCTTGGCCTGGGTTATACCCCTGATTGGGATCCAATAAGTCGTCCCAAACTGATTCCCTCTGTGCAGCACACACTAACACAGTGAAGGCCCCTGAAGTTTGAACTGGCTCAGAGGGGAGGGGCCAGCATACACTGCCCTTGCTTGCACCTCAGTGACCAACAGCAAACTGGAGAAGGCAGAAACCCCTAGCCAGCATGCTTCAGAGGAGCTATAACCAACAAGGAAAGGGGCTGGAAACTACACTACACACTTGTATGGAAGAAACCAAAAACATGACAAGAGAAAGAAATAAGAAAAAGCCACCAGCCCCCAACCCTGAGAATATTGATCCAGAAGAGGTAAATACAAAAGAGATTGAGGGCAACAAAGATGCAACATCAAACATGGCATCAGTGGACATAAACAGATATCTTCAGGACCTCATAGAAGAGCTCAAAACTGAAATATTAATTCAAGTTAAGCAAGATATAAATAGATTAATAAAAGAAATGCTAAGCACCTCTCAAGAAGACACAGATGGAAGAATGGAGGAATACAAAAAAAAAAAAACAGAGAAATATTCAATGAAGAATATAAAGAAAACCCAGAATACATGAAGCAGATTCAAAGAGATTACCAGGAAACTAAAAAATCCATTGAAAGCTGGCAAAACTGCTTGAAAGAAACTAAGGATAGGCTATCAAAACTTGAAGACAGGTTTGCAATGTGTGATCATGAATGGAAAGATCTTTTAAAAATAACAAGGAAACAGGCAGTAACAATACAAAGTCTAGAAGATGACAAGAGGATCTATAACCTAAGAACAAAAAATGTGAATGAAGAAGCAGGAGTCAAAACAAAGGAATTACAAAGGCTATTCACAGAAATAATTAAGGAAAACTTCCCAAGCATAACAAAAGGAAATGATATTCAGACATATGAAGCACACAGAACTCCAGCCACCTACAACCAAAATAGAGCTACACCCAGACACATAATAATCAAGATTTCAGAAATTCAATATAAGAACAGAGTATTAAAAGCTGTCAGAGAATAGAAACAGATCACCTATAAAGGAAAACCCATCAAAATCATGGCAGATTCTCGACACAGATCATCAAATGAAGAAGAGCTTGGAGTAAAGTAATCTAAGACCTGAAAGAAAATAACCTCCAGCCCAGATTGATGTACCCTACAAAACTGTCTCTAGAAATTAATGGAGAAACAAGATGCTTCCATGCCAAAGAGGAACTAGGGGAATTCATGATCACCAATCCAACTCTACAAAAAATACTGAAGGGCATTCTAGAGAGAGAGAAAAAAATATATCAGGATGTCAGGAACAGTGGCAGAGAGGCCTCAATGAATGGAGCAGACAGTGGAATGAAGGAGGAAAGTAGACAACCAATGGCAGAAAAATAGCATAGCAGAAAATGAGGTAGAGAAGATTGGCTGTAATCTCTAACACAGATGGCCTTGATATACTAACAAAAAGAAACACAGGCAGAGTAGATTAGGAGAAAAGGTCCGTTGAGATGCTCTGTATTGGAAACATAATTAACCTGAAAGAGGGTTTATGGACAGAAAGTCAAATATGAGAAAACACTGTTCTATATGACAGGGAACTAGAGAGAAATAGGGGCAACTCGACCAGCACCCGCAGATAGGTTGAAAAGACATGATACTTTTGCACAGTAGAGAACTACTCAGCTATAATGAAGGAAAATTTTGAGGCTTTTGTAGGTAAAGGAATACAACATGAGATCAAGCCTAGGAGTCAGAAGGTTCAGAACCAGTTTGGGAAAATAACTTGTTGCTCCCCCTAATCTAAAAACTGAGGGAGTTAGTGGGACCCAAAATGGTCAATGCACCCTGTGGGAGTGAAAGAGGAGGAATTATCTAAAAAAAGTAGGCAGAAGATATTGTTAATAGTGTAACAGGATTTAAGATCTACATTATTCTCACCACTCTGTTTAGATGGATTATATTCTGTTCCAGTTTGTCTACTTGCACTAGATTTGAGGGCACAGACAGCTATCCCAAAAATAGCAGGATATATTATGGTAATCATCCTTAATTTCCTATTAACTCAATCTGAAGCCCTGTATAAATTACATTGTCTTATTATGACTGATCTTATTTGAATCTGGTTTGTTAGATTGCTGTTTTGTATTGACTGATTTTATTAGAATTTGTTATGATTGATAGTATCAAGTCTGAGAGCATAGGCAACTACACTGAAGATGACAAGATTCACTAGGGTACACACTCTGGTTTGATTATTATCTGCTTTTGAAGTCTTATAATGTCTCCAATGTTTTGTTTTTATTAATATTGTTATATACTGCTGAGACATCATAGTAACCATTGTAGATCACCTTGTTATTGTGGTTTTACATGACTTTTTCATTTCACGTTTTTCTAGGGATTTGTTTTGTTTTGTCTTGCTTTGTTTTGTTTTTCCCTCTAATACAGAAAAGATAGATATACATGTAGAAACTTAGGCATGTGTAGAACTTATAAACTGTTTATGAGAACAAATTATATAACACATGATGAAATGAACAAGTACTTTGAAGAAAAAGAGACACTACAGTAGCCAGTGCTGATTCCGTAGCATCATGATGTGAAATCTAACAATACTATCATTCTTTGCTCAGAATGACTTTAGCCTGTTTTATTTTAAGTTCAACATACATGAAGGTATGGACAGCTATTTTGAAGAGAAAGAGAGACACTATGACAGCCATTGTTGGCTTCCCTATTGGTCTTGAAGACCTAAAAATGCCTTCCTCACCCTCTTCAGATCAGTTCTATACTATGTTGTTTCATGTGAATTCTCTGTATGTGAAGATATGGACAACTATTTGGAAGAAAACAAGAGACAATATGATAGATAGTGAAGATCTCTGATTATCTTGCTTTGAAATTTATGTCTCTTACATTGCTTTCTTGTGTTATGTTTTGTTGTGTCCAATTTTACCCTCTTTAAAATAAAATTTTAAAAAACCAGTCAAACAACTGGGAGACTCTGTTTAAATTATGCAGATCCATAGCACATGCACAGAACACAGTTTCCAGGATGACTCTGCAGTCCCTGAGCACTGTGTGTGGACCCAACCAGAAAAGCACTATTTTCAACCTTAATTTACAGCTGTGAGTATGTTCCTTGTATAAATGTCAAGTGAGTCTTTATTACAAGTAATCAAGTGAGTCTTCAGTATGATGGTTTAAATCTGGCATCAGGCCAGGTGAGTTTGTGATAGAATCACTGTCCCAGTGAAATAGGACTTCCAAATAAGAAAGGGACATATTCTAACTCCCAACCTCCTAGATATCTGATACACTCAGTTCATGTTCCCCAAAGTCAAAGAATGAATTCTGAAGAACAATGGAGGTTGAGTCGGAAATTTCAATGAGGGAGAGAAAGTGCCTGAAAGAGACAGCAGGGAACCAGAAAAATGGGTTACCAACAAGCTCACTTCTCAAAGGAAGTTTTACAGAGCAAAATTACAAGGCTGATACAAAATCATGAGGTGGGCATGATCTAGGGTATATGATACAGGGATGATATAGGACCTCTGAATAATCCAAATAATATTATAACCCCAAATCTGCTAGACATCTGATACATAGAGTTTGCATTCTCTAAATTTGAAGAGTTAATTCTAGGAACAACAGAATCTAAGAGTAGGAAGAAAGCTTCTGTTAAGAGGAACAGAAGAGTGCCCTTAGTGGGTGACCCCAAGAATTTGATTCTCAAGAGAGTTTTGTGGAGTAAAACCACAAGCTGAGGCAGGTATAAGGTGGAACAAAACTATAGTTAAGTGGTAAGATTACAAGTATTATTACTTAGGTAATATTGATCCAATAGAAAATCACAAAGTTGGTGTAAGGTGGGATGAAACTCTTGTCGACCAATAAGACTGTGAATGTAGTTCTTAGGTACTATTGATTAAGTGAGCTACAATGGTGAAGCAGTCACATAGCAACCATACATGGACAGATCAAGGACTTTCTGGAGAGGAATGTGATAGGAACGTTCACACTAGGTGATTGGTACCTATTTAGACACTGTGAGTCACTGCTGTTCATCCCTAGGGGAGGTATGTGAGTGCAGTCATTTTTCTTTGTCCTGAGGCCTGACCTTCAACAAATACACCTCCAGCCACAGCTGCAATATCTTCTGATCCTCTGCACTGAGTCTCTTGAGGGCCTAGCCCTGTCTGACTGCTTCTAATATTTCTAAATAACTTACCTACCTATAGTGTTCCCCCTTCTGAAGAGGTATCCCCAACTGTGGTTAGGAGAGAATAGTCATAGCTTCCATCTAGCTGCTTCAAGCTGATAAAGGTCACAATGGGAGCAACAGTAGTCAGGGGCCTTTTCCGGAGGGCTAATTTAAGGGACCTCAGATAGAAGTCATGTTGTGGTTCAGCAGTTATGAACTCCTTTTGCGAGGTCAATTCAGTGGATACCAGTAAAAGGAGTCTGACATACTCATCATTGGTTCCATCTACACAATCATTTGGACTTTGGCAGTTGCTAGGTAAAATGAATACATTTCCAAGAAATAAAGTATATATGATCAAAGCATGAGTGCTAGAAAGGAAAGGCAAGTTAGGGAAAGAGCCACATCCAGAATCTGTTCTTAAGGGGCTGGGACAGCAACCATAATCCACTGACTCTTAGACTCCTTTTCTAATGGAGGTTATGTATAAGTCTGATATTTTTGTCATAATTCCTTCTAGATTTAGCTGATAGAGGGTTTGGAAGTTTCAAAGGACAATTTTAGCTAAAGAACTTAAAGACTCTCGTTGAGCTTTCATATCTTCCATTGTAGTTTTTTAACCTCAATGAACCATAACAGTGGTCAGCTGCCAGTGTAACTAGAGACTGCAAGAAGCAGCAGTAATTGGAGTCCCTTTTTATATCTAGCTTTTAGTTTTATGGTATTGTTTTTATTACATATTTTGGTTATACTTTTATGCTGAGTGTTTACGACCAAATTAAAATAAGGCCTGTGTTAACCAGAATCAACCTCTTGCTTCTTATCAAGGTCAGTTAAGTCTCCTCGGGCATTACTTTTTTATCATGTATAGAACCTCTCAGCTCCTGCCACTGACAGCCATCAGGATGGATCACAGTCTTCCTTGATCATGTTGCTTCCTATGAAAGCATTGGAGACTTTTCCCTCTTTGGTGATTTTGTTGATGTGCATTTGTTGATTCTTATCCTCTGGGGTCCTGCAAGTTCCCTGCTTAGGAGATTGGGTGACTCACCAAACTTATAGGCTGTTGCAGAGAATTCTCTCATGTCTTGGGTCCTCATTGACCTTGGAGGGCCAGGGCCAAAATACTGGCTGTCATATTAGCTCTGTTACATTTTTAGTTCTGGTCTCCAAACATTAGTTGTCGAACACCTAGAAGAGAAGAACAGTTATATCAGTATTACAGTGGGAGCAGTGAGTCTAATTATTATAATCTCATCTGAATATCAAGCACTTTGAAATACCAAGTATAGCCAGACGACTGTTATTTCTTACCAATTATGGTTGTTTTGGTAGTTGAATCCCCACAGAATGTAAATAGAAAACAATTATAAAAGTTTTACAGAGAAACACTGAGATCAAAAGCCACACATACTCTGTCAGCATAACAATCATGATATTATCTTTGAAATATATTTAAATGTCCATCTTAATATACAAAATCCTTTTGATACAAAAATTTCTATCTAGTACATAAACAAGCTCTCATCTAATTTGTTATCCTTTAATGGGCTGTCATAGAAGAAGTGTGTGGCACTGTCTAGACTACTTGATGCCTGAGCATCTCTAAGTTTAGTGACACATATATAACATATATACCTCATAAACTTTAAAAAACAAACAGCTATCATTTGACTGATGGCTTCATGCTGGCTTGACACATATCTTTTATCACAAGTAGCTGGAGCACAAGAGAAGGGCAAGTATCTTAGTGTAGAAACAGATTATCACCATAAACAAGCCCAATTTTGCATCTTAGAAGACCTGTACACTTACGGCATGAATGCATTTAGTATGCCATGAGAATAAAAATAATGAATGCCACAGCTATATGAAAAGCTTTGTCTCTTATTTTATAGTTTTGTCTCAGGAGCATCTTTTAATAAGAAAACCTTACTGTTTCATCCATGGAAAACAGCTTTTTGATGAAAACAATGTAAACATATTATAATAATGTTGAGCAATGTTTGGAGTGTGTCTTCCATAAGGTTGTGGAAATTATGGGGTCTCATTAATGAACAAAGACTGGAATAAAATGTTTCCACATAGCTGCCCCTTTATTCACCAAGGAAAGTCCTGTTCAACTGTTTCCTTAAGTCTAAGGAGTCCCTATTTAATTATTTTAACAAATTTCTAGATGACCTATGAGACTCTAATCATAACAATTAACACATTATTCTTGACCATTGAAAGACTCCCAAGTTACTGTACACAGACAACAATATGAATTGCATTTGCAAAACTGGTCTTGATATCATTTTGAGCTGACAACTTGGATGTCATTACAGATCTTAATTGTAATGACATTGAGCAGAAGGCAATTTATAGACAAACATTTTAAAAATTCAAAAAGGCAAAAAGAAGAAAAATATTATTGAGCTCAAACAAAACAGCTCTAAGTATTATGACCAGTCACAAATTGAACAGATAGACAGAGAAGCACACATAAGACAATTGTTAGTAGACTAGAATGCACTCAGATGTATTTGGCTAAGCTGAGTTACAATAACTCTTTTGCATTTTAAATTTGTATCTATAGATAGACTAGTCAGAACTTTTTGTAGGTCAATTAACAGAAATGCCATGTAATAAGCATCAAAAGGAATAAAAACATTTTACACCTGTGAAAACAATTTTAAGACAGATCCTAAGCCTATGGTTTATCTAATTGGAATATCCTGCTATATAGACTTCTCATCATTTTTATACCCATATGTAATTGTTTCCTCTATATGAACAGACTGTCAAAGGTAATTTTAACTATTTCCAAGGGGGTACACAGGCAAGGTTTGTATATAGAAAAATTATATGGCAATCTTTGGAGATAAGTATGAATTCAAAACAGTGGGGAAACAAGGCCTGCCAAGGCTCCAACTTGCCTGCCTGAAGATGTCTACATATGACAGTTTTTCCCATTTTTTCTGTGACCATTGACTCATACTTAGGTATAGGTCTTTCTTTTTAGACCCTCAGTTAGCATATCGCTGAGAATAGTGACAGACCTGGCAAAATGTTCTGGAGAGAAATCATGATAAGAGAGGCAGTCCTTTACAGACTAGATCTGTTCCTATTCTTAAATACCTGTTCTAGTTTAAAGCTATTATTAAATTCATAAGGTTCTCTGGGAACATTTTGTTCCATCAATAAACTTATCTGTGTTATAAAAATCAGTCAGTCTGCCCAGTACTATAAAAACCAGCCAGCAAGATTTGGGAGAAGTAAGAGGAGTTAATCTCTACTTCTGCCTATGGATTGAAAGGCAGATAAACTGGGACTAGACCTTGTACATTTACTCATTGAAAGTTTCAGGATTAAATATAGATGAGATTTTTAAAAATATGGCCAAGAGATAAGTGAAAGTCAGCTTCACTCTGGAAGGGACCCAGGGAGAGGAACTTCATACTGGAAACTTGGTCCTGAAATTCAG
>PVJX010049981.1:0-10820 GCA_004027295.1 Dolichotis patagonum | reverse complement strand
GCTTGCCAGACCACAGTCACTTCCCAGGGCGGCTGGCTGCTTACTGGTTGGCTCGGCGCCCTAAGTTCCAGCATGGCACGGATCTCAGGAAATGCTCTGGCTTCTTGTTTCCCCCCCCTGGGGTGGCCGCGGCTCCCCAGACCACAGTCACTTCCCAGGGCGGCTAGCTGCTTCTATGGTGGGAGGTTTTATAACCTCTGATCAGAAATGGTACTTGGGTGGGCATTGCTGATGTGTGAGGAACTGACTGGAATTTTCTTCACACAAAAATTGGAAAGGGAGTTACAATTAGGGCTGAAGAAGAAGGAGGAAGTGGTAAGCATTCCTACTTTGGCCTTCTGTTATGTTAGACCGCCACCATAATTGTACAGTAATTTTTACTAATGCAAAACTCTTTCATTACCATCTTTCTATTGTTAGGAAAGGGTGAAGAGTCTCTCTTACTACTTCCTGCTGGATGGGGGTAATGTGTTGGGATCTAGGGGGCTGACAGGATGACAGTTGATGCCCATCTAGAAGCTGGTACCAGGTGTTTCAGACAGAACAAGTTTATTGTTGGTGAATGTTGGCATCCTAGATTGGAAAAATAAAGAGACAAGGTGCTATGAGGAGGCAGGTTACTACCATAATCAGAGGACCCAGGAGAAGTAGAAGGAAAGGTGCCCATGATCCAATTGTGTCATTCCATCAGGGCCATGATGAGGCAGAATCTGAAAAATAAGCATGGAATTGGGAGAGGTGAAGTTACAGGAGGCAATTATTTCCTCATCTGAAAGGGTAAAAGTAAAAATGTAGGTACGACTTGTTTTTGACCTAGGGGTTGAACTGGAGAGAATGGGGAAAATAAACAATGTAAGGCCTGACAATTGAGTCATGTTTGGTAAATTATAGACTAGGTGTGGGGAGGGCTATGGCTGTGGGGCCTTCATGAGACAGAAATGGGTAGGAGATAGGAGATGTGATGGCCATTAGGATGTTTAGAGTTAGGGGAGTTAGGGTTGGGGGGCACTGCTTAGCTTGCGTCATATGGAACCAGGATGGCAGTCCAGTGAGCTTGCCTCCAACTGCCGTTGGAGTTGTGATGAAGACCGGGTAGGGCCCACTTCAATTTGGTTGTAGTCCTGTGGATTTAGAAGATTTAAGATAAATTAGGTCTCCTGGGGATATGGGAAGATCTGGTTTGGTTCCATCAGAGGTTGAGGAAGACAGAGTTTGGTATGTTGTTGTAACAAGTGTCAGAGGAAGGAAAGGATAAGGATGTAGTCAGCAAGAGGAAGGAGACTTTGAGAAGTAGGAAGATTGTGAAGTAAGAATGGCCATACATGAGTTCAAAAAGGCTTAGAAAATTAGGAGTCCAGGGAAGTGCTCTGAGCTTGGCTAAGGAAATGAAGACTATCCCTGACCCTTGAGGGAACACTGTCTAGGTAAGTTGTTGAGACCTGAGAGTGTCTGGGTTAGTCTATGTAAACGCAAAGAAATCCTGAAAGGGTGTAAGAGGATGGTAAAAAGCATCTTTAAGGTCCAGAACTGTGAAGTGAGTGGTGGAGGGAGGAATATGAAAGAGCATAGTATAAAGGTTTGGCACCACTGGGTGAATTGGGGTAACAGCGTCATTGATTACCTAAGGTCTTTTACCAGATGATAGGACCCATTAGGTTTGAGTAGTAGGAGAATGAAAGTATTGTAGGGTGAATGGGTAGCTTTGAGGAAACCATTGTCTAAAAGATGCTTGATTATAGATTTAAGTCCTTGTAGATGTTTGGGAGCTATAGGGTATTGGGAATGCAAGAAAAGATTGAAGGATATCTGCGATGAATTAGAACAGTTATAGCATGGGTAACACAAGAGGGATTGGAGGTGTCCCAAACTATGAGATTGACAAGGGAAGAAGGGAGAGGAGGGGATGGATTTGCAGCACATTGTGATGGTGTTTGGTGGACGAGAGCTGAAGGGAGGGAGAAGGTGAAGAAGTTAAGCTTTTGGAGGAGATCTCTACCTAAAAGTGGTGTGGGACATGTTGGTATTATCAGAAAGCTATGAGTGAAGAAGAGAGTTTGGAACTTGCATGGAACAGGCCCTGTTTGAAGAGGCTGTGTAAATTGGCTGTCAATACCCACTACAGAGACTGAGGATTTAATATAATGGCCTGAAAACTCAGGAAGAACACTATATGTGGCCTCTGTGTCTACAAGTATAGAGAGTACCTTACCTGAGACCATCAGTGAGACTTGGGGCTCTGAGAAGGACACCTTAATGGGGGCTGTGGGCCCTGAGCCCCATCAGTCTTCAGTAGAAAACCCAAGCAGATCAGCCAGTGATGAATCTGGTAGTGATGAGATCTCCGGTGAGGGCAAGGAGTTAGAGGATGGCTTACTCACTCTCTGGTAACTAGGACAATTGTTCTTCCAGTGGCCCTTGAGATTGCAGAGGAGCCAGGGCCCCAGAGGAACTCGTGGGTTGGGGCATTCTCTTGCCCAATGTCCTTTCTTGTTGCACTTGAAGCATGGTGGGGGAGGGGCTCAGGCATCTCTGCCTTGTTTCAGTTTACCTGTCTTGGAAGCCCCAAGTGCCACTGCTAAAAGATAAGACTGATATTTAGCAAGTTTCTTTTTTGTGCCTCTTTTTCCTCCTTTTGAGTTTTGTCTCTGTTGTTGAAAACATGAAAAGCCATACTAAGAAGGTCTCCTTGTGGGGTTTAAGGGCCAAGTTTAGCCTTTTGTTTTGGGATCTGATCTATAGATGGAGGTATCTGTCTCCTCCAGGTCACAAGACATCTGGTCCTCTGTGCTGTCTCCTTTGAAGGCCTTGCCCTTCTGACTGCCTATAATATTTTTAACTTACTCAGCTGCCTGTAACATTTTCCCCTCTGAAGAAGTAACCTGAACTGCTATGAGGAGTAATGGATGATGACCAATCTGGCTTCTTCACGCTGAAGGGGATCATAGTTATTGAATGGCATTCAGGGTTACTTTGCAGATCTTTTAACTAATGGCCCTCAGTAGGTACCAGGCATTTCCATATTGGGTAGGCATACAGCTTTAACTCTAGAGAAGACAAAAGCAAAGAATCAAGTATGCATAGGCCAAATAATAGAATCAGTAGGATAATTATGAATATGGTTATAGTAATGGCTTCCCATAAGGAGCAGATGGATAATGTCCGGGGAATTTTAGAAATTGACATGTCATTGATTTGTCATACACATATTTAGTTTTTACAATTGTGTAAGTACCTCTTGTGCTGTTAGAATGTCTATTGCTATCTGATTTTGAAGGATAACCTGTTTTATTAATCTTATCTTTTTTATTTAGGAGAGAGATCAGCTGCAGTGTCATTTAAGGGCAGTTGAGTATAGTTAATTATGTCCTCAATATACATCATATAACCTTTTTCTGGACAAGATCTGGTGGATCCCAGTAAAAAGAATCTAAAAGAAATTTAGCATATTTGTTATTGTTTTTGTCTGTATGATGCCTTTGGGTTTTAGTCAAGGACAAACTTTGAGCAGTAGGGCCTACAGTTAAGTTTAGAAACTGTTTTTAAGTCATAAAATTATCATTTGACTGGCGACTTCATGTTGATTTGACTTGAATCTCCTGCCTGGAGCACAAGAAAAAGGCAGATGTCTGGATCTGAAAGAGAAAGTTTATCATCATAAACAATCCCAATTTTACACTTGAAAGCACGAATATATCATAAGATCAGCAATAATGAATTGTCTTAGCCATATGAACTTTAGTTGGGGTGTCTCTCATAAGGCTATGAAGGTTATTGGAGCTTCCAATTAATGAATAAGAACTGGCTAATGTTACCAGGTGGCTGCTTTCTTACTCATCAAATTGAAGTCCTGCCTAATCTCTCCTCATCCCAAAGGATTGTGTTTAATTATATCAGCTGGCAACCTAGGTGGAAGCATGCTTTTTAAATCTATAATCCAAATAAACCTGAGTAAATGATCTGAAAATACAAAAAAAAAAAAAAAAAAGGAAAAGAGAAAAGATTGTTGAGCTCAAATACAAGGAACAGCTGCTTGTGGTAATGACAAATAAAGAAATATATATAGACAATCTGTACAAATTGGACATAGAAACATATACAGTTTAACAGACAAACATCTTACACAATCAGCACTCAAATACATTTGGCCAATTTGAACTATAATAACTAGACTAGTGAGAACCTTTTGGTAGGTCAATTAACAGAGATCCTTGAAATAAGAATAGTAGAAAAGGAACCTAATTTATGGTTAACATGAGATAGGTCAGTGAGGGAAAAAGGAACACAAATATGAACTAGTCTCTCAGGATCAGCCTGTTCCAGAAGCAGGAATGGAGATTGAGGCTGAGAAGGCAGTGGAGTGGGAGGTGTGGATGGCCACTGAGCAGCCAACTGCCCAGCAGGCATCTGTGGGCAGTTACAGCATAATCAATCACAAAATGGCCACTTGTCAACATGTGACAGGTAAAAACAAGATTGTGACTGGTTACCATGTGACCCACAACAAGATGGCTGCTGCTGGTAACATGGTGAGGGAGCACAAAATAGCGACTGGTTATCCTGTGACCTGAAACAAGATGGCTGATGTTGATCCAATGATGAGGAACCACAAGATGGCTAACATTTACCCTGTGACCTGTCACAAAATGGAGGCTGTCCTTCATGTGAGCTGTAGCAAGAGGCTGCTGAGGATCATGTGGTATGGGATTGCAAAATGGTGGTCAAATACCATGTGGCCTTATAGGTGGCTGAAATACATGAGACAAAGTGTGGTGAGCTGGTGGGGAGAATGGCGATGTAGGAGGCGGGGGAAAGAAAAAGAGCATCCAACAAAATAGATGGCTAAGGCTGAGGGGATCAAGAAATCTGAGATTTGGGAGAGGAAGTAAAGGAAGGGTTAGAGGCCACTGTGGGCAAGGAAAGAGGAGAGGATGATGCAGGTGTCTCAAAAACCTCTGGTTGAGAGGCTGAAGGCTTTGGTCTTGGAGATATGGGGGAGGAGCAGAAAAGACAGGATGCATATCATCTAAGGGGTCTGGAGAGGAGGAAGGGAGAGATCCTGGTACACTAGAGTGAGCCAGAAGTATTTGGGCCATCATACATGATTGAATGGGAGAAGAACACATCCTCAGAGTAAAAAGGACCGGAATATAAGGGATTTCTACCAACTTGCCACCTTTGTGACAGAAGTTATATAAATTTTGAAGGATAGAAGTGTCAAATGTCCCTATCTTAGGCCATGGGCTGCTGTTAAGCTGGTAAGTTGACCAAACTACCAGGCAGTTAAAGATCAATTTTTTGGTTTTTATGGCCTTCTTGAAGTGATGAGCACCAACATTATCTTGCCCAGTGTTCTTTCTTGTTGCACTTGAAGCATGGTCTGGGAGGGGCTCAGGCAGCTCTGCCTTGCTTTGGTTTACCTGTCTCAGAGCCCCAAGTGCCACTGCTAAAAGATCAGATTGTTATTTTTCTTCCTTTTGATTTTTATCTCTGTTGTTGAAAACATGAAAAGCCATATTAAGAAGGTCTCCTTGTGGAGTTTGAGGGCCAAGTTTAGCCTTTTGTTTTGGGATCTGGCCCACAGCAGGAGGTATCTGTCTCCTACAAGGTCATAAGACATCAAGTCCTCTGTGTTGGCTCCTTTGAGACTCTAACCCTGTCTGACTGCCTATAATATTTTTACCTGACTTAGCTGCCTGTAGCACTTTTCCTCTGAAGAAGTAACCCAACCTGCTATGAAGAGTAATGGGTGATGACTGATCTGGCTTCTTCAGGCTGAAAGGGGTTGAAGTTGTTGAATGGCAGTCAGGGATGCTCTGCAGAGCTTTTAACTAGTGGTCTTCAGTAGTAGATTTTCATCTTGGGTAGGTATACAGCTTTAAGTCTAGAAGAGACAAAGGCAAAGAATCAAGTAAGTATGCAGGGGCTAAATAATAGAATCAACAGGATATTTATGAGTATAATTTTAGTAATGGCTTCCCATAAAGAGGATAAGAATAAGGTCCAAAGAGTTTTAGAAACTGACATGTAATTGGTTTGTCATACACACATTTAGTTTTTACAATTGTGTAAGTACCTACTGTGCTGTTAGAATGTCTAATGCCATCTGATTTTGGAGGATGGCCTGTTTTATTAATTTTACCTTTTTTATTTAGGAGAGAGATCAGCTGTAGTGTCATTTAAGGGCAGTTGAGTATAGTTAATTATGGCCTCAATATGGTTCGTATAACCTTTTTCTGGAAAAGATCTGGTAGATCTCAGTAAAAGGAATCTAAAAGGAATTTATAATTATCTCTTACTTTTAGTTGTGACCATCCAGAAAGAAAGACTGATAACAGTACAGTGTAGTAGAGGCAGTAAGCTTAACATAGACCATTAAATGTAACTGCTATTTTTTATTAACCATGGGTGTTTTAACATTTGGGCACTGAAGAAATTTGTGACATTGTTTGGACTGCTCAATATTTAAGCATCTCTAAGTATAACATATCCATTACATAAATTTTTGTTTAAAAATTATCATTTGACTGATGACCTCATGTTGGTTTGATTTGAATCTCCTGCCTAGAGCACAAGAAAAAGGCAGATGTCTGGATCTGAAAGAGAATGTTTATCATCATAAACAATCACAATTTTTTATTTGAAGGCATGAATATACCTTCATATCAGCAACAGTGAATTGTCTGTGTCATATGAAATGGAGATTATTGGAGCCTCTGATTAATGAATAAGAGCTGGTTAAAGTAACCAGGTGGCTGCTTTCTTATTCATCAATTGAAGTCCTACCTAATCTCTCCTCACCTCAAGGGGTTTTGTTTAAACAGTTTTAGCATCATTTTGATCAGCTGGCAACGTAGGTGGAAGCATGCTTTTTAAATCTATAACCCAAATAAACCTTGATTAAATGATCTGAAAATACAAAAGAAAAAGGAAAAAAGAGTGTTGAGCTCAAATAAAAAGGAACAGCTATTTTCAGAGGAGAGAAATGGAGAAATATGGACAGAAGATATGTACAGTATAAACAGATTGGACAAACACACAACAGATATACAGACTTGCAAACATCTTACAAAATCAGAGTGCACTCAAATATATTTGGCCAATTTGAACTATAATAAATAGACTAGTGCAAACCTTTTTGTAGGTTAGTGATATCTTGAAATAAGAATAGCAGAAAAGGAACCTAATTTATGGTTACTCTGAACTAGGTTGGCAAGGGGAAAATGGAACATGCATATGAACTAGAAACAAAGGGAAGGATTAGAGGCCACTGGGGGTGAGAAAGGGGGAGAGGACGGCGCAGGGGGCACAGAAACCTCTGGCTGAGAAAGCTTCAGGCTTTGGTCTTGGAGATATGGGGGACGAGCCATAAAGACAGGAGACCCATCATCTAAGGGGTCTGGTGGAGAGGAAGGGAGAGTGCCTAGTGGAGCAGAGTGAGCCAGAAGTATTTGGGCCATTATACAAGACACTGAGAGAAGGACACGTCCTCAAAGTGAAAAAGGCCTAAAAATGAGGGGTTTCTGCCAACTTGCTGCCAATGTAACAAAAGTATAAGTAAAAGATCAGCTTTTTGGTTTTTATAGCCTTCTTGAGGCCAAGAGCACCAAGGTTATGAACCAAGCACCCAAGAAGTGTGTTTTTTGGGGGACAGGAAATGGTCCCCATGACCAAATTATAAGTGAGCTGAGAGAACAACTTCGCCTCGGGACGTAAGAGCTTTAGCTCTCCCCTAAGGAACGTGGAAGCTGTCCTGGCTCACACCTAACAAAAAAGTCATCACCTGTTTTGAAAGTGTGACATGGAATGTTCCAACACCCATTTTCATCAGCTGTCAGCACTGAGAGTGCAGGGTGAGGGCTCAGAGAACACGAGGGTAATAGTTTTGCCTTGGGCTATGCTGCCCAAGGAACATGAAAACTGCTATCTCTGTCCAGGGATGGCAAGGATAGGTTTTTGTGAATTTTAGGAATGGAAATAGAAAATCCTGCATGACAGCTTACCTGTGATGAATGAGGAGGGTCGGCATTGCATGATTAGCAGTGGCAAATAAACAGGTCCTGGAGGAAGGAAAGGTGGTTCGTAGGCAGGGGAGCTTGAACTGGGAGTGACTCCCAAGAGCTAACAGGCTCTGCCATCCGAGTCTCAAGGCACTCAAATGTTAGTGTTTTCTGGTACAATAAAGGAGCAGAATATAAGAAAAAGTAAAAGAGGAGCCCACAACCAGCAAGAGTTTGGTTTTTCCTCATGACCGGATATGGGAGTGTGGCATGTATGTGACCTTAGACAGATGTGGTGCTTGGGGTGGGCATTGATGACACATGAGGAGCTGATAGGAATTTTCTTCATGTGCACTAGGAAAGGAAGGAGGATAATTGTAATTGGGGAAGAAGGAGGAAGGGGCCATTAGGGTAAGCATCCCTGATTTGGCTTCTACCATGTTGAACTACCGCCATAATGACCTGTAATTTATCCTAGGGCAAAACTTTTTCAGATCTCACTATGCAGTTCACGCTGGCCTTGGACTCACTTTGTAGCTCAGGCTTGTCTCAAACTTGCAAATGATTCTCCTGCCTCAGCCTCCCAAGTGCTGGGATTATAGGGGTCTTAAAGACATGCCTGGCTTTAAGAATCCTGATTTTTAGCAGAGCAATTCTGAGCTCTCCAAAATAAAGTCAATTGCTTTTGCTTTCTGGTCAGAAAAGACCTTAGATGTGCTGGAACCTGGCATGATATGCGGGATAAAGGTCAGGGCCAAGCTTGGGGCACATTATGAAAGCTGCCTGCAGTGTGGGAACTAACACACCTCTTGTGAAGCAAGTCCCTCTGCAACTTTGCAGACCAATAACCATAGGCCTGTGCCAGCTGTGACTCACACGCCCAAGTGATTTGGTTCTAACTATGGAATCAGAGGCCCTGCTGGACTGAGGTGGGTCTTCCTGTTACAATCAGCACAGCAGGAGCTTAAGGTGTATAGCAGTGGACACCCATGTGAATAGATCTCATTCCTCCCTCCACTGCACCTGGTAGGGTTGGTCCCCCCGGGGATTATAGGACCTATCTTGGCTTTGAGAAGGCTGATGGAGAGAGGGGTAGGGCAGCATAGCATTAAGGGAGTTCAATTTTGTAAAGAGGGAAACTTAAAATTTAGCCAGACTCATCACTGTACAGCATTATCTAGCCTGTTTGTGGCAGAGCTGGCTTTGTCATCTTTTCCATGTTTTCCTGTCTTTGTAGAAATGCTCTGCCACTCAAGTCCTACTGTGGTGTGTGCTACAAACTGTCCAAGATACTCTTGGCCACATAAATTAGGTACTTTGTAGAAATTTATTTCCCACAGTTTTAGAGTTTGGAAGTACAGTATCAATGTGCATGCAGATTCCATGTCTGGTGAGGGCTCCTGTCTGTTTCCAAAAATGGTACCTTGATTCAGAATTTGCTGGAGCGAAATGAATGCTATGTCTTCACATGGTGGGAGACATGGAAAGGCAAGGGGGAATAGAGAACATCCTTTAATATCTATTGGGAAAGCAATTATCCCATTCAGAGAAGAGTGCTCATGACTTAATCACCATTCCAAAGGGCCCATCTCCTAATACTATCACACTGGGGATTAGGGTTGCTACATGAACACTTGGGAAGAAGAGGAATATTCAGTCCTAAGCAGTTCTTTTGATATGTAATATCTTCGCCACTCTCTCCTTGGCACTGCTCTCTCAGCAATGTAGGTTACGGCAAATGATAAAGTCTAAAGTTGGAAACATTTATTGTATTAGTCAGCATTTCCATGGCTGAGACTGGTTGCCTCACAGAAAAAATTAAAGGAGAAAATGTTTTTGTTGTTTTGAGACAGGGTTTCACTATTTCAGACTGGCCTTGAACTCACTTACGTAGCCCAGGCTGGCTTCAAACTCATAGTGATTCTCTTGCCTCAGCCTCCCAAGTACTAGGATTTCAGGAATATGCCATCATGCCCAGTGAAAATGTTTATTTTGCTCACATTTAAAGAGGTTTAAGTCCATGATAGGCTCCCTCCATGACAGAAACATCATGACAAAAGGGAATGGTGAGGGAAAGCTGCTCAATCTATGGCAGCCAGGGCAGAAAGAGGATGAACCAGAACAAGAGATATATCCCACAAAGACACCCCCCAGGGATCCACCTCCTCCAAGGTGGCCCCACTCCCTAATAACCAATTAAGTTATGAACCTATTGAAAATGTTTTGCCCTAGAATAAATTACAGGACATTATGGTGGTCTAACCTGGCAGAAAGCCAAGGTAAAACAAAACTCTGATGGCCACTTCCTCCTCTTTCTCCCTTCAGCCCTAATTACAACTTCTCCCTTCCTTTCCCCATGTGTGCTAAGAGAATCCCAATCAGTTCCTCACATCATTAATGCCCACCCCAAGCGCCGCTTCTGGTCAAAGGTCACATATACCCCTAAACCCCCTGTATCTGGTCAGAGGAAGTTATGGGCTTCTCTCTGTGTTCTCAGTAAAGGCCACTTTCTTTCCTTTTGCTTCTTTTTTTTTTTTTTTTTTTTTGCTTTTTTAATTTTTTAATTTTTTTATTTTAAAAGGGAGTAAAATTAAACAACAAAACAGAACAGAATGGGACATAAGAAAGCATAAATTTCAAAGCTAGACAACCAGAGATCTTCACTATCTGTCATACTGTCTGTTTTCTTCCAAATGGTTGTCCTCATCTTTGCATATGGAGAGCTCATACAAAATAACATAGCCAATCTTTTCACAAGATGTGTAGTTCACTGGCTCCCACTTGCTAGGCAGGGGGGAGGGGGAGGGGGTACACGGGATGGGG
>PVJX010049980.1:0-10858 GCA_004027295.1 Dolichotis patagonum | reverse complement strand
AAAAAAATGCTTCATGCAACAGGAACCCAGAAAAAAGCAGGAGTAGGCTATTCTGTTTGCAGACAATGTACACTTGAGACCAACAATGATAAAAAGAGATAAAGAAGGTTACTATATACTGGTTAGGAGAAAACTTCAAGAGAAATAGATAATGATCTTAAATATATATGCACCAAATATGGGAGCACTCAGCTATATAAGAGAAATATTAACAGACATGAAAAATCAAATAAGGAATAACTCAATTATAATGGGAGACCTTAACACCCCATCGACACAAAGAAATGGATCAACTAGACAAAAAATCAGCAAAGAAATAAGAGAACTGAATCAAACTTGTGAACAAATGGATTTAGTAGACATGTACAGTGTTTAACCCAACAACATCAGAATATACATTCTTCTCAGCTGCACATGGGACATTCTCTCAAACAGACCATGTAATATGAAAAGAATGCTTAATATGAAGGTATATTCTGATCTGTTTCAAGTTGCTTCCCTTCCTCCTAAAAAATATTATGTATTTATATATTAGGAAAAAAGACTTGTTCTGATTGTTCAAAAATAAAATAAAATAAAATAAAATAAAATAAAATAAAATAAAATACCATATACTAGTCCATGGGACATGCTTCAGTAAATGCAAAAGAATCGAAATTATTCCATGCATATTATCTGTACATAGTGCCATGAAACTGGAAATTAATGACAAAAGAAACTGCAAAAACTCCATAGACACATGGAAATTAAATAATATACTCCTGAAAAATCAGTGGGTCACAGAGGAAATTAAAAAAGCAATTAATATCAACAAGCAAATGAAAATGCAAATACAATTTACCAGAACCTGTGGGATGCAATGAAAGCAGTCTTCAGAGATAAATTTATTGCAGTGAATTCCCACATCAGGAAAACAGAAAGAACACAAATAAATAACCTAATGCTACAACTTAAACATTTAGAAAAAAGAAGAGCAAGTCAAGCCCAAAGCCCAGAGAAGGGAGAAAAGTATAAAGATCAGAGCAGAAATTAACACAGTTGAAATTAAGAAAACAATACAAAGAATTAATGAATTGAAGAGCTGGTTCTTCAAAAGAATAAATAAAATTGATAAGCCCCTAGCTAACCTTATTAATAAAAAGAAAACTCAAACACATGCAATAAGGAATGGAAAGAGTACAATCACTACACACCCTGTGGAAATACAGATCATCAATACCTACTTCTAAAACCTTTACTATCATAGGTTTGATAACACAGAAGAAATAGACAGATTCCTAGATACACATTAATTACCAAAGATGGATCAAGAACGTGTAAAACTTCTGAATAGCCCAATTTCAGTTAATGAAATTGAAAATGTAATTAAGCCCTTACCAACAAAGAAAAGCCCAGGTCCTCATGGATTCATGGCTGAATTCTACAAGAAATTCAAGGAAGACTTAATGCCAACACTCCTCAAACTCTTCAATGAAATTGAAAGGGAAGCAATTCTCCCTAACTCATTCCTAGAAGCAATTGGGGTATTACCCTGATACCAAAGCTGAGAAAGACCCAACCAAAAAAGACAACTACAGGCCAATCTCCCTAATGAACATAGATGCAAAAATCCTCAATAAAATACTGGCAAACAGAATGCAGCAAGTCATCAAGACAATATACCCATGACCAAGTGGTATTCATCCCAGTAATTCAAGGATGGCTCAACATACACAAATCAATAAATGTAATACACCACATCAATAGAGCCAAAAGTAAGAATCACATGATCATCTCAACAGATGCAGAAAAAGCTTTTGATAAAGTCAAACACTCATTCATGATAACAACCCTATGGAAAATCACAATAGATGGTCTTTACCTCAATCTGATAAAAGCCATCTATGACAAACCAACATCCAGCATCATATTAAATGGTCAAAAATTGAAAGCTTCCCCACTAAAACCAGGAGCAAGACAAGGCTGTCCACTATCACTACTTCTATTCAATATAGTGCTGGAAACATTAGCCAGAGCAATTAGACAAGAGAGAGAAATAAAAGGAATAAGAATAGGAAAGGAAGAAGTTAATTTATCATTTTTTGCAGATGACATGGTGCTCTGCATAGAATACCCCCAAAACTCCATTGAAAGACTTCTAGATGTAATGACCAAATTCAGTAATGTAGCCAAATACAAAGTCAACACTCAATAATCAATAGCATTCCTGTACACAAACAACGAACTCAGAGAGAAAAAGAAGAGATACCACATTCTTCACAATAGCATCCAAAAAAAATGAAATATTTAGGAACCAATGTAACAAATGAAGTAAAAGATCTATACAGTGAAAATTACAGTACTCTGAAGAAAGAAATCTAAGAGGATTTCAGAAAATGGAAAGACTTCCTTGTTTACAGATAGGAGGAACAAACATTGTGAAAATGGGTATTCTCCCAAAATTCTTATACAGATTTAATGCAATTCCAATCAAATTACCATTAGCATACCTCACAGATCTAGAGAAATTATTCCTAAAATTCATCTAATTCATCTAATTGCAAAAGCAATTCTGGGCAACAAAGGTAAGGAAGGAGGCATCACTATCCCTGACTTGAAATTATACAACAAAGTTATTGTGATAAAATCAGCATTGTACTAGAATCAAAACAGGCCTGAAAATCAATGCAAAAGATTAGAAGATACAACTACAACTACAAACATATTCAGCCACTTTATCTTTGACAAAGTAGCCAAACATGTTCACCGAAGAAAGATAGCCTCTTTAATAAGTGGTGCTGGAAAAATTGGCTTTCCATATGCCGAAAACTAAAACAAGACCCATGCCTATCACCATGCACTTAACTAAAGTCAAAATGGGTCAAAATTCTAAATATTAAAACAGAAACACTAAATCTGCTGGAAGACAAAGTAGATAGAAACCTTGAAGATATAGGGGTAAGCATAGAATTCATGAACAAAAATCAAACTGCATGGAAAATACTTCCCAGAATCAACAACTGGGATCTCATCTTATTAAAAAGTTTTTGCATGTTAAAAGAAATCTTCAACAGGGTGAAAAGAAAATCCAAAAATTGGGAAAAAAAATCTTAGTCAACTGTCCCTCAGACAAAGCACTTCTATCTAGAAAATATAAAGAATTTTAAAAAATAAGACCCCCAAAATTCAAAGACCCAATCCATAAATGGGTATAAGATGAATTCATACTTCTCTGATGAAGAAATACAAATGGCAAATAAATACATGAAAAAATTTTCAGCACCATTGGTCATTAGAGAAGTGCAAATTAAAACAACAGAGATTCTGTCATTCTGTCTCACTCCAGAAAGAATAGCCAAGATCAAGAAAACAACCAATAACAAATGCTGGAGAGGCCATGGGGGGAAAGGAACTCTTCTGCACTTTTGGTGGGAGCATAAACTGGTGCAATCACTGTGGAAATCAGTCTGGAAGTTCCTCAAAAAGCTGGGACTGGAAGTCCCATTTGACCCAGCTATCCCACTTCTGGGCATATTCCCAGAAGAACTGAAAATACCATACCACAATGATGTATGTACACCCATGTTTATAGCAGCACAATTTGTAATAGCCAAACAACCCAAATTCCCATCAACTGAAAAATGGATAAAAGATGTGTTATTTTTATATAATGGAGCGCTACTCAGCTATAAAGAAGGATCACACTGAGGCTTTTATAGGTAAATGGATGCAACTTGAGAGCATATTCATAAGTGAAATAAATCAAACTCACATGTGTAAATACCATATTGTCTTTCTAGTGTAAGAAACTAAAAGAGTAAATAAGATACAAAATCTACAATGAACATTGTGAAAGGGTAAGAAACTGCTCAAAGGGGGAAAAATAGCGAAAAGGAAGAAAGAAGGAAGCGAAAAGAAAAATGATAAATTTGTATATATACACTTACGATAGCTACGATGATTGTACAACTAATTCTATTAGTTCTTGGAACAAAACAGTTAACATTCATAGGATTCGATCAATTTTTCATGTCTGTATCTGGTAATCTGAGTAACTTTTGAAGATAACTATGCAAAATAACACCTTTGTTAAGTTCCTACCACCTTGTTTTGAAAGCCTATATTGTTAATGCTTTGGGTTTTTTGTTATTGTTGTTTATTTTTCTCTTTTGTTTCTTGTTTTTCTTGTATTTTTTTGTTTTGTTTGTCCTTCTTTAAAATAAAAAAAGAAATAACACTGATAAATTATTTCCATATTTCATGGTACCCGAATTCTTCAAGGAAAATTTCAAAAATAAAAAATACAACTAAATTTACACTTAACACAAAAATGTCTATTTCCTACCATCTAATAATATATGTTTAAGTTTAGTAAATTCAGAAAGGCATCCTTCAAATTTTGTCCTCAGAAATTTATAAAGCAAGATAACTGTGTTTATATGAATAAAACTAGAAATTCATAAATATAAATTTCACAATTATTTTTTAAAAATTCTCATTCTTGGGCCAGGTATTCAGCTTAGAGGCACAAGCATTTGTCTGGCAGGTACGAGGTTGTGAGTTCAATTCCCAGTACCGAATAATAATAATAATAATAATAATAATAATAATTCTTGTGAGGTACTTTTCAAAGCACTTTATACATATCATTCATTAAAATAATCCTAAATTGGAGGCTCCATTACTATTTTCCATGTTACATATGAAGCATAAAATGTAAAAACAGGATACCTGTGGTTCCACAGCTAAGATAAAGCAGTACTAGGATTCAAAGTCAGTTTGGCTCCAAAAACCCAGCTCTGTACCACTAAACTGGAGTGACTCACAGTGAGGCACCTTTAGCTGCTGCTGGTGTCATCACTGCCAAAGTGCAAACGATGAAAATTAACAAGGAATATCAAAACTTACTTTTTGGATGGTTTCTTCCATATCCAACTCAAACTGCTGGTCTTATAATAATCTGAGGAATCTCTTGTGCTCAACACGGGCATCGTTTTCATTCTGCACAATTTGGTTCCTGACTCGACTCTCTATCTTTTTTAGTGCTTCGACATGCAATTTTTTGCAGTCGTTTCGATCTACTAATTTTTGATGCCTTTCACTAAAGCTCGAAGTTCTCCTTGTGGAAGCCTATAATAGAAAAAACAAAAGTTTGCCTACTTCAATATTCCAAAGTCTCGTCCGTCTACACCAAACGATACAAAAACAAGTAGCAGTTTTGGCTTCCTTCAAAATATTAAACGTGGCTGCTCAATACACTGATGCGTCAAATAAGAATTAATACTCTCTATTTTATAGATGAGCATGAAAAGTAAAAGCACTTAAAGAAAAGTACTCCTAGGTTTCAAACACAGGCAGCCGAGCTTCACAGACCTAGCTCCTCACCACCACCGAGGAACTCATTCCTCCTCTTTATCCACCACACCACCCCATGGCCACAAAGTCCTGTTCAGAAGCTCGTAAGGTTTTCCTAATATAAACCTACTGGGTCATCCGCTGCTCTCCTGGACTTTTATTGCCATTCATTTGTGCCGAGAATCCATAGGCAGATTTAACGCTGTATCTAAGGGGGGGGGGGATGCGCGGAAGGATGCAGAAAAGGAAGGGAACTACGGCGAGCGTTCCTAGAGGAAAGCAAATACAAGTTTCCAGCTTCATTCCCACATTAGGCACTTCCAATTCTTTTTTAGAAACAGGCGAGCTCTAAACGATAATTAAACACAAGTAATCTAGAATCCCCCAACTTGCTTACCATCTTGGCAGACGAAAAGTCAGGTTCCTCCACGCAGGTTCCTGAAGCTACCAACTTCAGCCTCAGTCGCAAAAGCCTCTCCCGCTGCACTTTCGGTGTTTACACGGTATCCTGGCAACCGCCGGCCTCAGCCAACCCGCGCAGGATGCTGCCTCCCATTGGACGAGGCGACACCCAATCGGCATCGAGCTGCAGGAGGGCTCCTTCCACTGGCCTAATAGATCCGATAGCGCCAAATTCAAACTGACAGACACCTGTCATTCTGGAGAATGTTCCATGTGAAGCTGAGAAGAACGTATATTCCTATGTGGTTGGTTGGAACACTCTGTAAAGATCTACTAAGTCCATTTGCTCACAGGTATGATTCAGTTCTATTATTTCTTTGCTGACTTTTTGTCTAGTTGATCTATCTCTTTGTAACAGTACAGTATTAAGGTCTTCTATTACAATTGCATATTTGGTTTTTCATGTCCATTAGTATTTGTTTCATATAGTTGGAGGTCTCCTATTACAATTGCATATTTGGTTTTTCATGTCCATTAGTATTTGTTTTATATAGTTGGGTGCTCCTGTATTTGGTGCATATATATTTATAATTGTTAGTTCTTCCTCTTAAAGTTTTCCACTAACAAGTATGCAGTGACCTTCTTTATCTCTTTTAATCATTTTAGGTTTGAAGTTCACACTGTCTGCAAACAGAATAGCTACCCCTGCTTTTTTCTGGGTTCCTGTTCCATGGAATATTGTTTTCCATCATTTGACTTTTAACTTATGAGTTTCCTTTTGGGTCAGATGTGTTTCTTATATACAGCATATTGTGGGATCCTGTTTCTTAATCCACTCTGTCAATCTATTTCTTTTGATAGGTGAATTGAGGCCATTTACATTTATGGATATAATTGATATGTACTGGCTTAACTTTGTCATGTTATGTTTCTATTGTTTGTTTTCTGCTTTTCTCCATTGTTTAATTGCTTGTCCTGCCTGGTGGTGTCTTTCTGTTGTTGTTCTGGAGATTGTGGTAATTTTTATCTCTATCTAGTATGTCTTTCAGTACTCTTTCGAGGCTTGGTTTGGTGGACGTGAATTTCTTCAGTTGTTCTTTGTCATGGAAGTATCCTGTTTTTCCATTAAATTTGAAAGACTTTTTGCTGGGTACATCAGTCTGGGTTGAAAGTTGTTTTCTTTCAGGGCTTGAAATACTGCACTCCAAGTTCATCTTAACTTGAGCATTTGTGCTGAAAAGCCTGCCATGATTCTGATGGGCTTTCCTTGACAGATGAGTTGTGTCTTTTCTCTAACAGCTTTTAGTAATCTGTTTTTATATTGCATGTCTGGGATTCTAATTATTGTACGTCTGGGTGTAGTTTATGTTGGTTGTGACTGTTTGGCACTTTATATGTTTCACTTATCTGTATATCAGATTTTTCCCCATGTTTGGGAAATTTTCTGCTATTACTTCTGTAAATAGTCTACATGTGTCATTTGTGTTGACTCCAATTGACGCCTATTGTTGATGCCTATTGATCGTATATTGTTTCTCTTGGCATCATCCTGAAGCTGCTGTATTGTCATTTCATGCTGCTTTGTTGTTTTTAAACGTTCTGCTCTTTCATGATCACTGTGATCCTGTCCTCAAGGTCTGAAATTCTATCCTCAGCTTCATTTAAATGGTTTTGCCAGCTTTCCACAGAATTTTTTGTTTCATAGATATCTCTTTGAATTTGTTTCTTAGATTCTGCTTGTTTTCTATATTGTTCATTCAAGGTTTCAATCAATTTCCCACATTCTTGTATTTTTTTATCTATTTCTTCTCTGGCTATGCTGAGTAACTCCTTTACTAAAGTTGTTATTTTGGTCTTTATGTAGGAAACTATTTCTAATTTGATTTCCTCTATAGCCTCATGAATTTCTTTATCTAATTTGCTATCTTTTTGGAGATTTCTGGGTTATGACTTTTAAAATCCTCTATTTCAATGTCACCTGTCCTTGCTCCTGATGGACTAGATGTTTGAGATTGTATTTTGCCTTTTCATTTTGTCACTTTCACCTTTTGGGCAAATATTTGGTCTTTCAATCTCAATAGTCTTAACTGTTGGTAGTGTGAATCTTAGGGTCATACTGTGTGGTTGATGTTTGTCCAATTTCTGGGTACCACAATGAAGACAAGGGCCAGTCACCTGAATTCCTCCTGCAGGGCCTGTTGGGTGAGTCCTATATTCTTCCTGGGCTAACTAGCCTAGGAGTATTAATGTAGGTCAACTCTTAGTTCCTGCTGTTGCTATGTCTTCAGGTTATTATAGGTCACTAGATCTCCCTGTCTATAGTGTTTGTGTCAGCTGAGGCCCTACTGTGTCACTGGCTGTCTCATAAGCCCTTTTAATTTTCTCCAAGTTGGGATAGGTCTTACTGGCTCACTTCTCAACTGATTTGATGTTCTCTGTGTGGAGGAGGGGATCACCCACCCTCTTGCCAAATTTGCCAAGGTCTTACAGTTGGAGGGAGCTTCACTTCTGCTCCTATTTACCCACTGTAGTCCTCTATTTTAGGGGCAAACTCTCAAAACTGACTGGAGCCTGCTGAGGTCTTCTCTTTCGGTGAGGGGTTCCTGAGTCTCCTATTGCACCAGCACGGTAATCCACTTTAGTCTAGGGTTCTGGGAGAAGGGGTGGGAGCTGAAGATCAACTGCAGTACTAGGTCCAGGAGGTAGAGGGGGTCCCCCGGGGGTGGGCCGACATCACCAGTCTGTGCATCAGTGGGGCACATGGGAAGTGTGCAGTACCTTATTGTGGATTTTCTTATTTCTATATTTTTCAATCTAATGTTCTATATTTTTTACCTCATATATTGTAAGTTTCTATTGTTAAGTGTATACATCTTTAGGATTATTGTTATGTCTTAATAACTTTTTGGCATTAGCATTTTAGAATAATCTTTTATTTCTGACAATACTCTTGTTCTGAAATATGTTTGTCATATTGTAGCCATTCTAGATTTCTTTTAAGTAGTGGTGTATGGTATATCTTTTTCTTTTTAACTTTGAATCTATGCCATTATATTTAAAGTGACTTTCCTATGGAGAGCATATAGTTGGGGTTACTTTTTAATTAATCTGACAACCTCTGTCATTTAATCAGTGTGTTTATGATATTTACATTTAATGTTATATTTAATGTCAATAGATTAGTAACCACATTTCATTAGTTTTCAAATATCTGTTGCACCTGCTCTTTGTTCATTTTCTCTTCTTTTTCTGTCTTATTGTCTGAAATTTCATTTTATTTTTACTACTGGCTGATTATTTCTATTTTATTATTTAAGCTCTTTGTGGTGCCCTACAATTGTCTGAATATCATCATTCTGCCACACTGTAAAACCTTACATTGCTTCAGTTCACATTTTGGGGTACTGTTATACAATTTACTTTTACATATGCTGTAAATCTGTAATACCTAGATTTTTACATATGTTATGTTGTTTGAAATTGTCTTGGAGTTTGCAACTGCTTCATTTTGGTTTTCTCTAATCTTTTTCTCTTTATGTTTCAGTTAAGTAATTTTTATTACTTTATCTTTAAATTATCTGTTTCTTTACTTGTGTCTTCTGATAAATCTGTCAAAGATGCACTTCATGTTCATAATTTTTTCAATCTAATGTTTCCATTTTACTTCCTTTTAGTTTCCAACTTTTCTGCTAAAATTATTCATCTTTTCATATAAATTGTCCACCTTTTCCATTACAGTCTTTTATCTTTTTTTATTTTAAAGGGAATAAAACAAAACAAAACAGAACAAATCAAATCAGAATAGAACAGTGCAAACAACACAGGACTTCAAACCAAGACAACAGGAAATCAACAATGGCTACCATAATGTCTCTTGTTTTCTTTGAAATAGTTGTCCATATCTTCACACACAATATCAAACATAACAAAATAGTACAAAACCAATAAAAAGAATGAAAGCATTATAGGACTTCAACACCAGATAATAGGAAATGAACAATGGTTTCTATAATGTCTCGTTTTCTTCAAAATAGTTGTCCATACCATCACACATAAAAAAAATCAAACAAAACACAACAGAATAAAACCAATTAAACAAATGAATGAAAACATTATAGGACTTCAAAACAAGGTAATAGGAAACCAACCATAATATATCTCAGTATGTTCAAAACAGCTGCCAATACCATCAGACACAGTAAAATCTTAACAAAATAAGACAGAAAAAAACCAAGCCTAACAAAATTGTGAAAATAATACCAGAGTTTAAGCCAAGACAGTAAGAAGTTAACAGTGTCACTACCTTCTCCTCCCAGGTGTTTCTTCCCCTATCACTTTTATAATATACACTGTGCTTTTTTGATCCCTTTAACTCCTGTTTTTTATGCTAGGGTTCACCCATACAAGTTCAAAATGTTTCACCCATGAACATGATCTCCATTTGCATCCATTTACCTACAAGAGCCTCAGGATTATTCTACTTTATAGTTGGGTAGCTTTGCATGGTATGAAAATACCATACTTTTCTTATCCATTCTGTGGTTGGTGGGCAAATTACCCTTGCTTTTTTTCTGATCTCTTGTTGTATGGAACAATTGTTTTCTCTCCTTTGATTTTCAGTCTATAAATTTCCTTTCAAGTTAAATGTGTTTATTTTTTATTTTATTTTTTTATTTTTAAATTTTTTTTATTAATTTGAAGGTAGTAAAATACAACAGAACAGGATGGAATAAAGCCAAATGAGACAGTGTAGTGAAATTGATACAGAACTTCACAGCTGGTTATCAGGATAATAGTAATAGGTACCATAGTATATCTTGTTATCTTCACAATAGTTGTTCTTTCAATCAGGTATAGCAAAATCAAAGGAAATACAGAATATTATAGAACTTATCAAAACAGAATATTGAATAGAGCAATAACATTAATCAGGACAAACCAAAACAGTGATAAAAATATTTGCCTTCAAAGAGATGGTAGAAGGAAATCTCCCTAATTTGCTATATTACATATTGTCAACCTCCCAAGAGATGCTCAGATCTCTGGCTCCCACTTGCTAACGGGTGGGGAGGGGGGATATGGAATGTTTGATCCTCAGCCCATGCACCGGTAGACTCACAGC
>PVJX010049979.1:0-10853 GCA_004027295.1 Dolichotis patagonum | reverse complement strand
TGGGAGTGAAAGGGGAGGAATTGTCTAAAAAAGGGAAGGCAGAGGATATTGTTAATGGGGTAACAAGATTTAAAATTTACATTAATC
The DNA here is from genome assembly GCA_004027295.1 of Dolichotis patagonum. Classification (NCBI taxonomy): domain Eukaryota; kingdom Metazoa; phylum Chordata; class Mammalia; order Rodentia; family Caviidae; genus Dolichotis; species Dolichotis patagonum. Next base: position 10,766 of record PVJX010049979.1, on the reverse strand, counting down.
TCTCTACTCTGCTTGGATGGGTTACGTGCTGTTCCAGTTTGTCTACTTACACTAGACTTGAGGACATGGTCAGCTATCCCAAATATAAGAGGACATATTATGGTAATCATCCCTAATTTTCTTATCAACTGAATCTGAAGCCCTTTATAACTTATACTGTCTTATTATGACTGATCTTATTTGAATCTTGTTTGTTAGTTTGCTACTTTTTATGGACTGATTTTATTTAAATCTGTTATGATGGATAGCATCAAGTCTAAGTGTATAGGCAACTACACTGAAGATGACAAGATTCACTAAGATACCCACTCTGGTTTGATTATTACTTGCTTTTGAAGTCTTATAATGTATCCAATGCTTCGTTTTTATAAATGCTGTTATACACTGCTGAAACCATGGTAACCATTGTAGATCACCTCGTATTGTGGTTTTTTGTGACTTTTCTGCCTCATGCTTTTCTAGGAATTGTTTGGTTTTATCTTGCTTTGTTTTGTTTTCCTGCTAATACAGAAATCATAGATACATATGTACAGACTCATGCATGTGTAGAGATTATAAACATTTTACAAGAACCAACTATGTAACATGTATTGAAATGAACAACTACTTTAAAGAAAAAGACACTACAATACCCAGTGCTGATTCCATAATGTCATTATGTGAAGTCCAACAAAACTATCACTTTTTTTCAAAGTGATCTTAGCTTGCTTTGCCTTGTTTAAGTTCAACACACATGAAGGTATGGACAGCTGTTTTGAGGAGAATGAGAGACACTATTACAGCCATTCTTGGCTTCCCTAATGTCTGGTCTTGAAGACCTGAAATGCCCTCCTCATCCAGCTCAGATCAATTCCATGCTAGGTTGTTTCATGTGAATTCCCTGTATGTGACAATATGGACAACTATTTGGAAGAAAACAAGAGTCAACATAATAGTAAATATCTCCAATTGTCTAGTTTTGAAATTTTTGTCTCTTACATTGCTTTCTTGTGATCTGCTTTGCTCTGGTTTGTTGTGTTTAATTTTACCCTTTTGATATAATTACAAGTATATTTGAGTGGGTAAGATGGATGACCATATTGCTGTTTTTGTCAGATCGTGGAGCAGAGCTGTTAACAGTCTCACTGTTTGAATGTCTACTTTATATGTTTTAACTTTGTAATTTGAACAACTATTTCCAAGAAGTCAGTATGTAATTTGTCAAGTAATAATTTCTTAGATTTTTTGTTGTTGTTCTTTTCCTTTTTTTCTTGGAATACTATATTGTTGCTACCCTTTGTTTTGTTTTGTTTTGTATTTTTTTCTCTTTAAATAAAATTATTTAAAAAAAAGAAAAAAATAAGTTCTAGACAGAAGTCCTTTCTCTGAGGGACTGTCCATTAAGATTTTTTCCCAATTTGTGGGTTTTCTTTTCACTCTGCTGAAAATCTCTTTTGACATGCAGAAACTCTTTAATAAGTTGTGGTACCAGTTATTGACTCTGGGAAGTATTTCCTGTGTAGTTTGATTCTTGTTCATGAATTCTCTTCCTACCCCTATATTTTTGAGATTTTTACCCACTTTTCTTCCAGCAGATTTAGTGTTTCTGTTTTAATATTTAGATCATTGGTGATCCATTTAGATTTCAGTATAGTAAATTGTGATAAGCATGGGTCTAATTTTAGTCTTCTGTATATGGATAGCCAGTTTTTCCAGCACCATTTGTTAAAGAGACTGTCATTCTTCCCGCGAGCATGTTTGGCCCCTTTACCAAAGATAAGGTGATTGAGTGAGTTTGTGGTAATGATTGTATCTTCCAATCTATTCCACTGACCTTCAGGTCTGTTTTTATTCCAGTATCATATAGATTTTATTACTGTAGCTTTGTAGTATAATTTCAAGTCAGGGATTGTGATGCCTCCTGCCTTGCCTTTGCTGCTTACAATTGCCTTTGCTATTCTAGGTCTCTTCTGGTTCCAGATGAATTTTAGGAGCGATTTCTCTAGAGCTATGAGGTATGGTAGTGGTATTTTGATTGGGATTGCATTGAATCTGTTTAGTAATTCTAGGAGAATGGCCATTTTCACAATGTTTCTTGTTCCTATACTTGAACAGGGGATGTCTTTCCATTTTCTGAGTTCCTCTTCGATTTCCTTTTTCAGGGTATTATAATTTTCCCTGTATAGATCTTTTACTTCTTTCATGAGATTAATTCCTAAGTATTTCATTTTTTTCAATGCTAGTGTTAAGGGTGTAGCTTCTCTTATTTCTCTCTCAGTACTTTTGTTGTTAGTGTATAGAAATGCTATCGATTTTTGAGAATTGGCTTTGTATCCAGCTACCTTACTGAATTTATTTATTATATCTAAAAGTCTTTCAATAGAGTTTTTTGGCTCTTTTATGTAAAGTATCATGTCATCTGCAAATAATGATAATTTACCTTCCTCTTTTCCTTTCTTTGCTCCTTTTATTTCTTTTTCCTGTATTATTGCTCATGGTAGTATTTCCAGTACTATGTTGAATAGGAGGGGTGACCGGGGACATCCTTGTCTTGTGCCTGATTTGAAGGTAAAGGCTTTCAGTGTTTGACCATTTAATATGATGCTGGCTGTTGGTTTGTCATATATGGCCTTTATCATATTGAGGTAAAGAGCCGGGGATTTAGCTTAGTGACTTAAGCACCTGCCTGGCAAGCGCGAGGTCATGAGTTCGATCCCTGGTACAAAAAAAATATTGAGGTAAAGACCTTCTATTCCAATTCTCTGTAAGGTTCTTATCATGAATGAGTGTTGGACCTTATCAAAAACTTTTTCTGCATCTATAGAGGTGATAATGTGGTTCTTACTTTTGGCTCTATTGATATGGAGGATTACATTTACTGATTTGCCTATGTTGAACCATTCCTCCATTGCTGCAATGAATCCCACTTGGTCATGGTGTATAATCTTCTTGATGATTTGCTGCACCCTGTTTGCCAATACTTTATTGTGAATTTTTGCATCTATGTTCATTAGGGAGATTGGCCTATAGTTCTCTTTTTTAGTTTGGTCTTTATCTGATTTTGGTACTACAATATTATTTGCTTCCAGGAATGACATAGGAAGAATTGCTTCCCTTTCAATTTCATTGAAAAGTTTGAGGAGTGTCGGTATAATGTCTTCTTTGTATTTCTTGTAGATTTCTGCTGTGAATCCATCTGGGCCTGGGCTCTTCTTTGTTGGCAAGGACTTCATTACATTTTCAATTTCAGTAATAGAAATTGGGTTGTTCAGCACTTTTACATCTTCCTGATCCAACTTCAGTAGTTCATATGTATCTAGGAATCTGTCTATTTCTTCTGTGTTATCAAACCTATAAGAGTAGAGGTTTTTGAAATAGGTGTTGATGATCTTCTGTATTTCTGCCGATTCTGTAGTGATTTCATCTTTTTCATTCCTTACTGCATGAATTTGAGTTTTTTCTTTCCTTCTTTTAAAAAGGTTGGCCAGGGGCTTATCAATTTTATTTATTCTTTCAAAGAACCAACTCTTTGATTCATTGATCCTTTGTACTGTTTTCTTCATCTCTATTGCATTAATTTCTGCTCTGCTCTTTATAATTTCCTCCCTTCTTTTGGCTTTTGGCTTGGCTTGCTCTTCTTTTTCTAGATGTTTGAGTTGTAGCATCAGGTTGTTTATTTGTGGTTTGTTTGTCTTCCTGATGTGGGAACTCAATACAAATATTTTCCTCTTAGGACTGCTTTCTTTGCATCCCACAAAATCCGGTAAGTTGTGTTTGTATTTTCATTTACTTGTAGATATTGTTTAATTTCTTCTTTAATTTCCTCTGTGACCCACTGATTGCTTGAATGTATTATTCTGTTTCCATGTGTTTTTAGATTTTTTGCAGTTTCTTTTATCATTAATTTCTACTTTCACAGCACTATGATCCGATAACATGCATGGGATAATTTCAATTCTTTAGCATTTACTTAAATATGTTCTGTGGGCTCGTGTATGGTCTCTTTTAGAGAATGTCCCATGTACTGCTGAGAAGAAGGTGTATTCTGATTTGGGATGGAACACCCTGTATACATCTACCAAGTCCATTTGTTCTCAGGTGTGATTCAGTTCTGTTATGTCTTTGCTGATTTTCTGTCTAGTTGATCTGTCCCTTTGTGTCAATGGTGTATTAAAGTCTCCTGTTATTATTGTGTTATTGCTTATTTGATTTTACATTTCTGACAGAATTTGCTTTATATAGCTTGGTGCTCTGGATTTGGTGCATATATATTTAAGATTGTTATCTCTACCTCTTGAAGTTTTCCCCTAACTAGTATGTAGTGACCTTCCTTATCTCTTTGGATCATCCTTAGCTTGAAATTTACATTGTCTGCAGGCAGGATGGCTACTCCCACTTTTTTTGGTTTCCTGTTGCATGAAGTATTGTTTTCCATCCTTTGACTTTCAGTCTATGAGTGTCCTTTTGGGTTAGATGGGTTTCTTTTAGACAGCATATGGTTGGATGTTGTTTCTTGATCCATTCTGCCAGTCTTTTTCTTTTGATTGGCGAGTTGAGGCCATTTACATTAATGGTTGTAACTGTTATGTATTGATTTATTGCTGATATGTTATATGTTTCTGCTGTTGTATCGTTAGCTTTCCATTCTGTTTAATTATCTGCCTTGCTTGGTGGTTTTATCCCATGTATACCTAGAATGTCTTAAGTATTCTTTGTAGGGTTGGTTTGGTGTTCATGAACTTCTTCAGCTGTTCTTTGTCATGCAAATATCTTATTTCTCCATCAATTTTGAAGGACAGCTTTGCAGGGTATGTCAGTCTGGGTTGGAAGTGGTTTTCACTTAGAATCTGAAATACTTCACTCCATGCTCTTCTTGACTTCATTGTTTGTGTTGAGAAGTCTGCTGTGATTCTGATAAGTTTTCTTTATAGGTGATCTGTCTTTTCTCTCTAACAGTTTTTAGTATTCTATTCTTATGTTGGATTTCTGGGATGGTGATTATTATGTGTCTGGGTGTAGTTTTATTTTGGTTATGGCGTTTGGAGTTCTATATGCTTCAGTAGTCCAAATGTCAGTTTCTCTTCTCATGTTTGGGAAGTTTTCAGGTATTACTTCTGTAAATATCCTCTTGATATCATGTGGGCTGTCCCCTTCTTTTTCATTTATCCATATTAATCTTATGTTATTTTTCTTTGCATCATCTTGTAACTTTTGAATTGTTATTTCCTGATTCTTTGTTATTTTTAAGAGATCTTTCCTTTCCTCTTCACTGGCTGCAACCTTACCTTTGAGGTCTGAAATTCTATCTTCACTTTCATTGAGGCAGTTTTGGTAGCTTTTAATTGCATTTTTGATTTCCTGTATATCTCTTTGAATCTGCTTTATGCATTTTGTTTGTTTCTTATATTGTTCTTTGAGGGATTCTACCTGTGTGCTTTGTTCCTCTAATTTTTTAGCTGTGTTTTTACTAGATGTGTTCACTATGTCTTTCACTATTTTATCATTTCTTTTACCTGGGCAAGCACTTCTGATTTGAATTTCTCAATAGCTTCCCCTAGTTGCATCTCATATCTTTTGATATCATTTCAGACATTTCAGATGTATGGCTTCTTTTTTTCTTCTATGCACGTGGCTCCTAAGCTTTCTTGGGGTTGGCTGGAGTTTTGAGCCTGCCTTTTGGTCTTTCCTTTTGTCATTTTTCTATATTTCCTTGGTTTAAGCAGTGTTCCAAAGCTTACTCTGGATGTGTGGCAAGTTACCTCTTGCACCCTCAGTTCCTGGAGCAGCGCTGGCTTGCCCACAATCTCTTGGCTTCCTAAATTAATAGTTGGAAGCTAGGCCTTGTGAACATGGGCCCGTGGAATCTCAGGCCACAGTCCTGTGTCCAAGGGGGTGAGTATGATCTCAACCACTGTGAGTGCTGGTTTTAAGCTCTCCCCAGGCCAGCCCACACCAGGCTGTCAGGCTGGCCTCCACCTCCTGAACTGAGAGAAGGTCACTGAGTGTGTTGCACTAAGGCTTTGGATCTTGCGGGACTCGGTCCAGTGTATGCAGTAGCTATCCAGAATCTCAATTGCCTGGAGCACAGATTGCCAACTCTCCACAAGCCCGCCTTGGGGTGGCAGGACTCACCTGGCAGAGTCTTAACTCCCCTCTACAGGCTCTTGGCTCCCTAAATTGTAAGGAGGATGCTGGGCCTGGGGAACTGGAGCCCATGGAAACTCAGGCTGCAGTCCTTTGTCTTAGGAAGCGGGAGAGATCTCCCAGGCGGTTAGTCCCCCAGCTCAACTTCTGCCTCCTGAACTGAGAGGAGGTCGCTGGGCATGCTGTACTAAGGTGGTGGAGCTCCTGGGACTGAGGCCAGTGTACAGTTAGCTAGCCAGAAGCCCGATTTCCCGGGGCCCAGGTCGCCAACTGTCCACAAGCCCGCCTTGGGGCAGAAGGACTCACCTCGCAGGGTCCTAACTCCCCTCTGCAGGCTCTTGGCTCCCTAAATTGTAAGGCAGATGCTGGGCCTAGGGAACTGGATCCCACAGAAACTCGGGCTGCAGTCCTTTGACCTAGGGAGTGGGAGAGATCTCCAGGGCAGTTAGTCCCCCAGCTCAACTTCTGCCTCCCAAACTGAGAGAAGGTTGCTGGCCATGCTGTACTAAGGTGGTGGGGCTTCTGGGACTCAGTCAACAGTACCGGTAGCTAGCCAGAAGCTCGATTTCCCCTACAAACTGATTTCAAGGCCAGCCTTTATTGCATAGTGAAACCCTGTTTCAAATAAAGAAATAAATAAATAAACAAACAAACAAACACAATAATTCAAAATAAAACAAACATTATTTTTTGGGAGCATTTGAGAAATATGTCTTAGGCAATAGGACAAGTGAAATGGTTAAATTGGAAGAAAAAGAAAACTCAAGGTATTATCAAAATAATCTCTGAAAGAGACAACTACACTTGCAATAATGATTCTTACTGTCTCCATAAAACTGTAATTTTATGTATTATAAATAAATCCTAGAACTGCAAATGATGGCAGACCTAGAGGTAGCAGGATATGGAGTCTCTGAGAGAGACAGCTCAAATGCCAGAATAGAACACTCTGGAGCAATCCAAACAGAGAGATATGGACTCTCTCATCCCAGGAAGAAACTGAAGGGAAAGAAACTGCTCAAATATGAGGTCACAGGGCTACTATCAGATAAACTAAGATTGGCAAGCACTGCACTCACCCCAGCCGCCTGAATTCATGCCCAAGATCCACTTGAGCCACCGAACCTGCACCAAAGTGACTTGCTTGAGTGGCCAGAGGATGGAGCTGAACAGCCCTGCACGTGGCTCACCTGAACCGGCCCTGCATGTGACCCACCCAGAGGCATTGTGAATTCACCCTGCAGCCGCACTGAGGTCAGAGGTCGGGGAGCCCAGCAGTTCTTTGGGACTGGCATCAATACGCTGTGAGTGATGGGTATGGGACCCTCCCACAGGAAAAGGGAAACCAACTAGATGACACATTGGAGTTGGGCAGGAAAGTCCTGGATCTGAAAGGAAGCTGCTTCAGTTGGTTGCTCCCCTTGCAGAGTGGATTGGGGGAATCTTCTTGGACTAAACTGTGACCCAGTGGATAATCACAAATTAATTGGTTCCCTGAGGGCATCACACATTAACTCAGTGAAGACCCACAAAGTTCAACTGGCCTGGAGGGGAGGAGCCAGCATAAAGTACCCTTGCTTGCACTTCACTTTCTGATAGCTGACAGCAGAAGGAGGAATACCCTAGTTTACATGCTCCAGAAGAAACCTAAACAAAAAGAAAAGGGGCTGATATTTACACTATGCACTTATATGGAAGGAACCAAAAACATGATGAGAAAGAGAAATAAGAAAAAGCCACCATCCCTCAACCCTGAGAATATTGATCTGATAGAAGTAAATATAAAAGAGATTGAGGGCAGCAAACATGAAACATCAAACACAGCATCAGTGGACATAAAGAGATATCTTTTGGACCTCGTAAATGAGAACAAAATGAAATATTAATTCAAGTTAAACAACAGATTAGTAGATTAATAAAAGAAAGGCTAAGCATCTCTCAAGAAGACACAGACAGAACAATGGAGGAACACAAAAGTAAAGAAACATTCAATGAAGAATATAAAAAAAAACCTAGAATTCATGAAGCAGATTCAAAGAAATAACCAGCAAAATAAAGACTCCATAGAAAGGGGGCAAAACTGCCTGAAAGAAACCAAAGATAGACTATCAAAAATTGAACACAGGCTTGCAATGTGTGATCATGAAAGGGAAGATCTCTTAAAAATAACAAGGGAGCAGACAGTAACAATACAAAAGCTAGAGGATGACAAGAGGATCTATAACTTAAGAATAAAGCACATAAATGAAGAAGTAGGAGTCAAAACAGAAGAAATACAAAGGCTATTCAGAGAAATTATTAAGGAAAACTTCCCAAACATAGAAAAAGGAAATGATATGCAGACATATGAAGCATACAGAACTCCAGCCACCTGCAACCAAAAAAGAGCTACACTCAGACACATAATAATCAAGATCCCAGAAATTCAATAGAAGAACAGAATATTAAAAGACACCAGAGAAAAAAACCAGATCACTTATAAAGGAAAACCCATCAAAATCATCACAGACTTCTCAACACAGACCATCATGTCAAGAAGAGCTTGGAGTGAAATAATTCAAGCCCTGAAGGAGAACAATCTCCAGCCCAGATTGACATATCCTGCAAAACTCCCTCTGGAAATTAATGGAGAAGCAAAATGCTTCCATGACAAAGAGGAACTGGGAGAATTTGTGACCACCAATCCAACCCTACAAAAATACTAAAGGATATTTTAGAAAAAGAGAAAAAGAATACGAGCATTTCAGGAACAGTGGCACAAAGGCCTCAGTGAACAGGGCAGATAGTGGAGTGGAAGAGAAAAATAGACTACCAATGGCAGAAAAACAGAATAGCAGAAATAAGGCAAAGAAGATTAGCTATAATGTCTAGTATAGAGGGCCTTGAAATACTAACAGAGAGAAACACAGGCTGAGTAGATCAAGAGATAGGGTCCATTGAGATGCTCTATATAAAGAGGCAGTGGGATCCAAAATAAGCAGTGCACCCTATGGAAATGAAAGGGGAGGAATCATCTAAAATAGAAGGCAGAGGATATTGTTAATGGGGTATTTAAAATCTGCATTACTCTCATCACTCTGCTTGGATGGATTACATGCTGTTCCAGTTTGTCTACTTACATTAGACTTGAGGACAAAGTCAGCTATCTCAAAAACAGGAGGAAATAATATGGGAATCATACTTAATTTTCTATCAAGTTATTCAGAAGCCCTGTATAACTTATACTGTCTTATTATGACTGATCTTATTTGAATCTGGTTTGTTAGATTGCTGTTTTGTATTGACTGATTTTATTCAAATCTGTTATGATTGATAGCATCAAGTCTAAGAGTATAGGCATCTACACTGAAGGTGACAAGATTCACTAAAATAACCACTCTGGTTTGATTATTGCTTGCTTTTGAAATTTTATAATATATCCAATGCTTTGTTTTTATTAATGTTGTTATATACTGCTGAGACATAGTAACCATTGTAGATCACCTTGTATTGTGGTTTTATATGACTTGTTGTTCATGCTTTTCTAGGAATTGCTTTGTTTTGTCTGGCTCTGTTTTGTTTTACCCTCTAATGCAGAAAGGATAGATATACATGTAGGAACTCATGCATGTGTAGAGCTTATATACAGTTTACAAGAACCAACTATATAATGCATGTTGAAATGAACAACTATTTTGAAGAAAATGAGACACTACATTAACCAGTGCTGACTCCATAATGTCACGATGTGAAATCCAGCAATACTATCATTCTTTGCTCAAAGTGATTTTATCTTGTTTTGTTTTGTTTAAGTTCAACACATGAAGGTATGGACAGCTGTTTTGAAGACAATGAGAGACACTATGATAGCCATTCTTGGCTTCCCTACTGTCTGCTTCTGAAGACCTGAAACGCTGTCTTCATCCTACTTAGATCAGTTCCATACTATGTTGTTTCATGTGAATTACATGTATGTGACAATATGGACAACTATTTGGAAGAAAATAAGAGTCAACCTAATAGAGAGTGAATATCTGCAATTGTCTAGCTTTGAAATTTATGTCTCTTACATTGCTTTCTTGTGCCCCTCTTTGTTCTGTTTTATTGTGTATAATTTTACCCTTTTGAAATAATTGCATGTATGTTTGAGTGTGTAAGATGATGACCATATTGCTGTTTTTGTCAAATTGTGGAGCAGAACTGTTAACAGTGTCACTGTTTGAATGTCTACTTTACATGTTTTAATTTTGTAATTTGAGCAACTATTCCCCAAGATTTCAGTATGTAATTTGTGAAGTAATGATGTCTTCATGGTTTCTTTCTTTCTTTCTTTCTTTTTATTTTTTTTTTTGGTTCTTTTCCTTTCATCCTTGGAATTGTGCATTTTTGCTACCCTTTATTCTGTTTTGTTTGGCTTATTTCTCTTTAAACAAAATTTTAAATAAATAAATAAATAGAAAAGAAATCCTAGTTCTTCGTGATTTCCTTAAGAGTAAAAAACATGCATAAGAAAGTTTGATTTTAGTTTTGAGTTTTGCAAAAATCAACACATAGGGCTGGGGATTTAGCTCAGCAGTATAAGCACATTACTGGCAATTGTGAGGTTGTGAGATTGATCCCCAGTGCCAAAATCAAGCAATCAATCAATCAATAAATAAAAGAAT
>PVJX010049978.1:0-10858 GCA_004027295.1 Dolichotis patagonum | reverse complement strand
GCCATTTCTCCAAGCAGCAGCATGATGGCCAGCTACGCTGCTGTCACCTGTACATCTGGGCACAGGAAGCACCTGCTGAAGAGGGACATCTTCTTCTGGAGCGGGTGGGCCCGTAGGTGTGTCACGGGTGCTCTAGATTCTAGAGGAAAAAGTAGGGTCCCCGCCTCAGGCTCTGCTCCTCCCTTCCAGCCACCCCCAGCGTAGGCGTCTCCTGCATTCACGTACCCGTGAGTGCCCGTGGCCAGCAGCACCCCTTGTTCATGGTGCCCCAAGACAGCACAGACTTGTCTTGCTGGGTGATGACTTTACAACTTGTCCTGTGCTGGATGTCAAAAAGGGCCCAACAAAACTATCTGTCAGCGTGACACCACTCTGGCCCACGTAAAGTCATTTCCACAGGAAAAGGGACATCAGAACCCATTAGCATTAAAGGTAGCCTGCCCAACCTTCGGCCCACACCATGAAATCCTTCCTCGTTTTTGGGATCCTGGGGCCTTCGGAGTCCCAGCAAAGCGTTGTCCAAGAAAGATGGGGGTTCCTTGTCAGAATCATTTTCCACGTGTCCCTTGGCAAGTTTGATGTTTGTAACCCACAGCTCATTCTAGGCTAGAACCTGAGGTGGACACCACAGCCAACCATCCTCGTTACACTCTCATGCTCAGAAATCCCACTACCATGGCCATGGGCCATGGCCGGGCAGAGGCAGGCCACAAACACTGTCTTGGGGATGTATGAGTCAGTGAAGTAAGGGCAGCACAGCTTGCCAGGGGAGAGAAGTCATCCTACGTCCTGCCGCACCTCAGCCCAGCCTGCAGCTGCAGCTCACCAAGCAGAGACCGCCTCAAATTCACTGGGTTTTCTGGATGATGCCAGTGCATCTAGCCGCTGCACCCTCAAGCACCTCATTCTGAGAGTGGAAAGCACAAGCTGGCCTGTGCCCAGCTCCCGATCTCTGCCATCATCCCTCTGCCACGTGCCACTGGGGAATGGTGTCAATCAGGAGACAGGCATCCAAAGCACCCCGCCCATCCCACGGAATGAACAGGTAGGGCCATCTGTCCTTGGCTCCTGGCACTCCCTTCCAGGCACTGAGCCCCGACACTTCCAGGCATTTCCATGAGCCTGAAAGCCCTCCACAGCTGGAACATCCTGACCCCAGGGCCCAAGGCCTCAGGCACAGTGGACAAGGGCTGAGGAGCTGCAGGCAGACAGCCAATACCGCCATCTCCCCTCAGGCATTTCACAGCTTGTAACTCAGAGCTTCTTCCTTTACCTCTCTGGGCCTCCACTATCTGAGAGGGAGAAGATCATACGCACCTGTATCCTGGGATGATGGAGTAAATGGAACATACAGGAGGAGCAAGGCCCCTGGTGGGAACATCACAGCCACAGTGGGTACCTAACGAGGCAAGTCTCAAATCTACTGAGCTCAAGAAAAGACCCATCTGTGGGCTATAGCTCCCCATAGGAAACCTTCATCACTGGCATGCATAAACCTCATGCATAAGCAGAGTCCCCCTTGGGTTAAGATCCCAAGCCAGAGAGAAGCGCAGAGCGTCTGGGGGCTAAGTGATTCTCGGCTGTTCACAGGACCTCTACAGAGGTGCTTTCAGCTGTGGGTTGGCTCTGGAAGGCAAGGGCCAGTGCATAAAGCCTCCCCCAATAAGATGAGGGCAGAGTGGTGTCTGTCGCCTAGCCACCTGTAGGATGTGAATTGTAAGCCCTTTCCATCTGTGAGCCCTTGGTGCTCTCCCTTGTTAAGGATGGCAGCCTTGGTCACCTGAGGTGGCTGAAGACTGTCCTTGGAGCTGGCTGGGAACTAGCCAGTTTACCTGGGCACCCGCAAAGCAAGCCACACACTGTGCACACATAAAATGAGGAATTCATTTATTAGACAACTACAGGCAGCAAAAATAGTGGACTTAGCTACAGTTTTTACACACTGAGCAGGAAGTGCTACAACATTCATCCCCCTATCCCCTGAAACAGACCAGTGATGCTGGAGGCCACTGCCAGGGGCAGGGGCAGGAGGAGGGGCAGGGGCAGGGAGGAGGTGGATGTCACTTCTTTCCAACTGAGGCCATTGAGCAGCTGGTCACTCGAAAGCCTGCCTTGGCCACTGGCATCAGAAGATCACTGCTCCTCTTGATCCTCTGGAAAATGACCCATTGATTCCAGGGCAAACACTATTGCACTTGCAGGACCCGGACGTGAGCTGCAGCGTCGGAGCCGACATACCTTGGCCACGAGGCCAGCACTGGCCCAGTGCCCACGCTCTCCTTGCTGTGGTCAGGCTGCTCCTCCAGGCTTCCTGCTCTCTGCCACCTTCTCCAGTGTCCCAGCCTCACACATTTCCTAGGATTCCACTGGCTGCTGCGCCCTGTGGTTCAGGGGAGCGCATGCTACTTCTCACATGGCTGTGCTGGCAAGAGCAGCCACTAAGGTCCAGAAGGAATCCCAGGGCACAAGTGGCCACACTCTATGAGGGTCGTCACTCCTCTAGGGCCAGGCAGGAATGCCACCCACCCCTGTGTCCGTACAGAACACATCTGTTTCGGGGGCAAGCTTGTAAAAAAATACTTTTACCAGAGTACGCTGTACAGAACCAGGATTTGACGTCGTGTATCACAACGCTAAAATATTTGTATAAATACTATACAGGCATGGAGTCACTCACTCCACAGGGAAGGGCTCGGGGATGAGGCCATGAACACCTGTGCCCATCACGCTCTGAGGAAAACCCCTGAGAGGGGCAGGGGATGCATGGCTGTGCTCAGTCTGCACACCAGGTGCACTCAGGTCTAGTTCCAGTCCCTGCTGGCTGCGGGCAACAGGACGGCTCAGAGCTGGACTAGGGTGCAGCGCCCTGGAGAACGCAACTTCCAACAACACTTTTGACCAGGATTTCAGCACCTGGGAAAGCCACCCCACTGACACATGCTTCTTCTGCAGCCTCCGAGCTGCTATCGCTGACTGGGTAGCACATGACAGGAGCCTGCCTTGGAGCCATGGGGTTTCCCGTTCTCTCACATGCTCCGGCCCCTGGCATCTCTCTCTCTGCACACATCACCAAGAGCCAGCCGCCTGCATACTTCTGCGGTGGGTGGCTGGTCAGCGCTGAATGCAAACGGCACGGGAGAGGGTTGGCCCTGGAGGCCCAGCTCCATTCTGGTCTGGGGTAAAGCAGGTGCAGAGGAAACGGGGAGGGCGTGCATCCCAGGCACCTGTGCTCTGGTCCACCGGCGCCCTTTAGTCTGGCATTTCGATGTTTAGTTTTGGAGGCGGGAGGACGTACTTCCCAGGGCTCTGGGTGATAACCACCCTGGCCTTCTTGCGAAACATGGGAGCGATTTTAGGAGGTTCTGGAACAGGGGTCTCTTCCATCTCTTCATTATCCTCGTGGTGGAGGTCATACGAGATGTTGCCATACTCTCTCAAAAATGGGAAGATCTCAAGAAGAAACTGGCAGAAATCCTTGCGAATACCAAACCACCCTGAAAAACAAGAACATCCCTTTGGGGCGGCGGTGCCCCCGGCGTTCCTGTTGTTGCTCTTTTGCGAACAGGAACTTTTCACTGGCTCGAGGTAACACATTAGCCAGATTCCTCATGCATGAGGACTGAGCAGGGCTGAAGGCATGTGAAGGGGAAGAATGAGGACCTCCAGTTCTGGGGTGGTGACAGTGGGGTCCCACAATGGCAGCGACAGTGTGCCCAGGGCCCTGTGTGGGATGAGACTGCCCAGGCCACTTGAATCAGAAATGGTGGCACACTGTTGGGCCCAGAGTACCACTCTACTTGGCCCTCCAGGGATTTCCATGGGTGCCCTGGCATGAGACTCTCTCCTCTAGTGATCCTCAAACCCCTGCGGTGCCTCAGCCGAGCTCTCTTTCTCAAATCTTTCAGGCCCAGGATGAAGTCATGGGTGGCAGACAGCATTTTCTCACCAAAGGGTTTCTGTCACCCTCTGGAATCTGGGCAGAGGTACACACCAGCAGGACCAGGACAGGACGCAGCCTGAGCCTGTGGGTCCCTCTCAATGTTACCTCTTGAGGTTCTGTGTGTGTGTGTGTGTGTGTGTGTGTGTAGGGGACTCTCATCATTGTGCTAGCTCTTCTGGGGTAACAGAAGCCAGATCAGCTTGGTCTAAGTCCAGGTACACTGCCCTGGCTTCCAGAATGGCTGCCCCTCTGGGTTCCACACAGCACAGCTCACATCCCCATGAGGCAGGGACCCTTCCCAGAGCTCATTTCTAAACTGTGTGCCCTGGCGTGGAGGGGGTGATTTAGAGGGATCCAGCCAGGTACAACTGACAAGACTCAGGGTAGGGAAGACCCACACTGGGGAGTGGGCCGGACAAACAGCAACCAAAAGAGATCTGCCTTGCAGCCTCTGGTAGAAGCCATGGGATTTTCATCTGCCCTCATCAGCCCTGGAGGGAGGTTATTTGAGGCCTGTTTTGCAGTGTTGGGTACAGGAGCCCAGAGAGGTGGTGGCCTGTAAGTGTTTGGGCCAACCTCTGATGGCAGTGTGTGCCAGAGGAGAGAGCTACGTGAGGTGCAGGCCAGAGGGAAGCAGGGTTACAGCACACTGCCCTTGGAAGGTCCTACTCCTTCTTCAGGCCTAGTTCTAGACTGGGTGCTGGGACTCATCTTTCCAGAGTGTGGACACACACACACACACACACACACACACACACACACCAAGTCCAGGGCTTCTTAGATGCTGAATACATACAGTGGTTTCCACCCTTCTGTCCAAACGTGGTTGCCATCAGCGTGATCAGTGAGAGCCATAGGGGGACAAAGATGGGAATACAGGAGAAAGCATTGTGGCCATCCAGCTTGTGAACCAGCAGAATCTGGGGAAAAAGACAGAGTAAGGGTCCTGTGGACGAGACCTCTGCACATGGACAGCGTGTGATGCTGTCTCTGTAGGTAACCTTTTGCATAAGGTCTCAGCGGGCAAGTCACCACAAGACAGGGGAGAGAACCAGGTGACGTTCATGTGGAACTCCTCTTGTGCATTCTAAGGCATCCAGCGTCCATTCTGGGATTCTCCACAGAACGCCAAAGAAGACCAGCATGTTGATAGCCCTCTTGGCAAGGCGACAATCAGCCCACGTAGCTAGTGTGGCTGAAGAGCACAATGTTCCAGGCCAGCACACTGTGCAGCCCCCAGGGAAAGAAAGGATCTTCTCTGTTCCTGACCCCCTCTGCCTCCTGCAGGTCTCCCTGAGATATGCAGCATCCCTGCGCTGCCTGGCAAGGGATTCAGGCTGCTGTCACAGATGGCTGGGCTGGGGGCTAAACGGGTTTCCTGCAGAGAGCTCACCTCAAAAGTCAGCAGGGGAACCACGATGGTCATCCAGCTCAGTGCCATGGTGATGTGAGTCCGCCGCTGCTCCGCGATCACATCCATAGAGCGCAGGAACAAGACAGACCACACGATGTAATAGAGAACCACCAGGCACAGGAAGGACATGAGGATCCAGAGGGGGACACAGACCACCTGCAGGGGAGAGCGGAGAGGAAACGTCTGTGCGCTGTCCGCCCAGCCGCTGGCTGCCTGGGGCGCCCCAGGGACAGCCTGGCCACGGACAGTGTGGGAGAGGAAATGCATAGCAGGTTTAGCCTGGGGTCTGCCGCTGGGACACACTTGGTCACCAGCCCCTCCTCCTTCCAGACAGGCTGGTTTCTAAGCCAGGCTCTGGGTTTCCTGAGGTCCTCTTCTTTGCGGTCACCCTGTCACACTCACCCTTACTCACTGGTGCAGCCTCTGCCGGCGCTGCCACCCTCAGGCCCTGGCCCTGGCACACCCCAGGGGAATCCCCCGGGGCCAACACCTGCAGCCTCCTCGGTTCATTTTCTCCCTGCTGCCTAGCCCCTGGCACTTTTTCCCTGATCCCTGTCTGTCAGGATTGACCATGACAACCATGGATCTGTTCTGTCTCTGTCCTTCAGGCCTTAGAGGAAGGCTGCCCTGGTGGGACTATACAGACAGTAAGTAACCTGAGACTAGCTCCTCTCTGTGATGTCTCTGCCATGCATGCGACTGTTCCATGTGGTCAAAGGTTGTTCCCTCACGGGGCCTGTGGCGCTCCATCATATGGATGAGCAGTGTGTTCATCGCACCACTCACAAAAGTCAGTTCCCAGCTTCTAGGTACCGAAGTCCAGGCAACTGCAGTTTGTATCCGGCTTTTTGTATGGGTCTACATTTTCGTATCTAGGTTAGTTACCCAGGAGCAGGACTGCTGTGCTGCATGAAATCACTGAACCGTTTACCACACTGCCTACCCCTTTCTGCCCTCCTGGCAATAACGAAGGCATGTCCCCGTTTCTCTGCATCCTTCTCACTCTTGGAATTGCTAGGTTTTTTTTCTGCCCTCCTGAAAATGGCACAGCAGGACCACACCATAGTTTTATTTGCCTTCCCCTAATGTTGAGCATCTTTTCTTGTACATGTGTAGAACATCGTTATGAACTGTCTTTTGCCAATTTTTAAATTAGGTATTTGTTTTCTTATTTTATGTTAAGAATTCCTTGGGCTGGGCATGGTGGCACATGCTTGTAATTCCAGCTCTCTCAGAGGCTGAGGCAGAAGGATGAAGTTCAAGCCCAGCCTCTGTCTCAAAATAAATAAATAAATAAAAAGGGCTGGAGATGTAGTTCAATGGGATGACCCTTGTATTCAATCCCCAGTTCTGCAAACCAAAACCAAACCAAACCAAACCAAACCAAACCAAACCAAACCAAACCAAAATACCCAATTCTTTCTATGTTTTCAATGTAAGTCTAAGTTTTGCAAAGCACTTTATTTTATGTCTTTTTGATTTTAATTTTAGGATGTGAATTTATGATTTCTTTCTTTTACGGGCCATAATATTGGTGCCATTCCTAAGAACTCTTCATTTAATTGTGGGCCCCCAAAATTTTGTCCTGTGTTTTCTTCTAACAGTTCTACAGTTTTGCATTTTAGTGTCTGATGTTTTGTTTGACTTGATATATGAACATGATTTTTAATTCTCCTGACTAGCCTGGAATTCTTGATTGTATGTATGGCTAAAAAGTCTATGTGTTGTCTGTCTGCCTCCTTTTAAAGTGCATTTGTGATGGGATTCATTTATTGGAGTCCCTTTCATGGGTGGGGTGACAGTCATTTTAACGGCCTCATTTGCTCTATCTTGCTCATTTTGGGAAACATGTAATCTGACCACCTCATTTACTGGGGAGCTGTATGGGATTGAGGAGGAAAAAAAATCACTCTGCTCACTGTAGAAACTCCCAGTCATTTTTTCTCGATTGCACTTATCATAAAGATTGGTCCTGTCCAGATCTGTTTCTTCCATGTTACAACAGAAGGCATTTTGAACCCATTACCATTCTCCGGATAGAGCATCCGCTATCTAGATGCTCTATCTAGGACGGGTGTTTGAACAGTATTTCCGATTAAGTACATTTTCTTAAACATTTTTCATATAAGTAATAAACCTCACCTCTACTTTAAGTTGGGAATCTGCTGGTTTTCTCCCTTCCTCCCAAGTAAAAATTTTCATTTGTTAAACAACCAAACTCTACTTAATGCAGATAATGTCTTGTGTGCAAAAGTACACATTAAGCAGCAGGGAAAATAGAACACAAACACTGGTATGACCACAAGGCCCGCAGGCAGTTCAGCTCTTCTTTCCTTTTTCCCAGTCTTCTTTTCTCTGAATTTACTAGTTGAAATAATACTGCATTCTCTAATTTTCAGCTTACTGCTTTTCTATATATCCTTCCCTCCTTCCCCTTCTCCACTCACAATCAATTTTACACAAATGTCTATTAGTTGACGCCACAATTTAGAAACAAGAAGTATAATCCCTTATCAAGGGTATAAATTAGCACAGGTTTGAAAAGTGAACCCCACAAAGTATATATATATTTAAAAATATCAAAAAGTTTCCACATTTTAGCTCAATAACATTGTTTCTGGAGTCTTTCCTGAGAGAACAATAGAAGAATCGCACAAGGACAGTTATACATACAAATACACATTGAATATCTAATGGGAGGAAACACTAATGTTTACAGCATATAGCTGACAACAAATAATTTACCCTTTCAAAATAGCTATTAGAGAGGATTTTGAATGCTCTCAACACAAAGAAATCATAAATGTCCAAGGTAACAGATATGTCAGTTATGCTGACATGATCCCCACGTTATAAACATGTATTAGAATGTCATGCCATAGCCTATAAATATTTACAATATTTAAATATTGACTGTATGTCAATTAAAAAATAAACTGTTAAATATATATTGCAGCATGTTTTAAGATTGTAACTAGCCGGGTGTGGTGCTGTATGCCTGTAATTCCAGCACTGAGGAGCCTGAGGCAGGAGGATCACCATAAGTTTCAGGCCGGCCTGCACTACATAAGTGAGTTCAAAGCCAGTATGTGCTACACAGTGAAACCCTGTCTCAAAAACAAAACAAAACAAAACAAAACAAGAAAACTGAAAACAGTGACAACAACTGAAATATTCAGAAATAAGGGTATGGCTTGATAATTTCAATTAAAGAATACTTTACATTGATTACACTGAGTCATATTTATAGATTTTACACTTATAGCAAATATTTATATGTTAATATTTTAAAAGAACACATTTTACATGTAGGAGAATCCCAACTATTTTTATAATAAAAGACATTAACCATGTTATTTCCCAGAATTGGAATAGAAGTGATTTATTAGTGTACTGCACATGTTTGTCTGTGCTTTCCAAGTTTCTCAGAATGTACATGAATTACTTTTATAATAAAAGAAAGTTTATTCGAGTTACATACAAGCCAGGGCCAGTGGATGATCTTGTCCAGTCTTAAGGCAATGAATATAAACTGCAGAATGTTGACAGAACACAGGATTTCTAACTAAAAATGAAGAGAAGAATCAGTTAAATAAAGTCAAAGTTGTATTCAATACTGCAGTTATCTAGTTAACATGTTTAAAGGCAATGCGAATCACAATACAGTCCAACTTTTATTACATTACAGTGGCAGTTACTGATTCCCAGCCCTCAAAGAGGCTGGCAGGGCTCTGCTAAGGAGGAATGGGCCCTGCTCTTCTGTCTCATCCCTCTGCTTGATGGCTGCCCTGCCCCTTCTATAGCTGGAAGCCCTAGTGCTGCAGACCCAGTGATGGAACGCCATTTCCAGAGGTCCTGTGAAAAGAGGCGAGTGGCAGTGGATGCCTTGTAAGCTTCCTTCCTGCCCCTACCAAAAATCATTTTCTTGTAACCACTGCTTCCTTCCTTTTCCTCATACCTAGGACTAGGTATGTGGGAGTAGGATGCACACCCTCCTCCTCCCTTGAAGGCTCTGTCATATCAAGCCCTCAATCTGAGATTCTCTGCTGCATTTTTAACCCCACCCACACCACTTATCTTGCAGGGCAACAAAAAAGTGAACTATGTCTCATTAAGAGCCAAAAACCCAAATCCAAATAAAGCCCACCCTTCCATGACTTCATAGTTCTCTTAACTTAAGCTGTTTTTCCACTGTCACGTAACATGAGCCCCTATTGCCTTATCTTCCATTCCAGATCTCCCGCAGTGATGTAGCTTCCACCTGCATGACCACCCCACTAGGAAACTGCTTTCATCAAGGTCACCAATGCCAGGCAGCAGCGGAACACTTGTCTCCTCCTGGGCATCTCTGGAACATGTGCTCCCTTTCTGGGCTTCAAGGTTCCCATCACACAGTTTTGGTGCCCTGGAACCCTCTGATTCCTTCTTGGGTACCCTTGCCTCTCCTTAAATACTCCCTGCAGCCCCTGAAATCTGTCTTCTTCCCCTACCAGAGAAAAGTATGCTGAAAACACTGTTCCGTTTGCTCCCTCACTCCCCACCTTTTCTTCGCCTAGTACATTGCTCCATCATCAGTTCTCAGATCTGTTTCCAAGCCAGCCTTTCTGCTGCACACCAGCTCCACTATGTAGAAACTACTGGGCTGGTCCAGAGGCACCCAGTGAAGCCCGTCCCCAGGTAAGCCCATTGTTGCCTGCCCACCCCTTTCCTTCACTGCAAGGCACCATAGCAGCCTGATTTCCCAGGCCATGAACAGAGGAAGCCCCCTCTGTGCACGCTCCTGTAATCTCTTACTCAGTCTCTGCATCCTGTCCCCTAGCCCGTCACAATTTCTCATGCGTCCCCATGCACGCTCTGTCCCCATCATAGCTGCTAGGTAGGCCTCCATCTCCTACCACTGCCAGCTACTCCCACAACCCCCCACTAGCTTGGCTGCTTCCTGCCTGGATGGCTCTCTGATCCCAAAGCTCCCAGGCTGCTCTTCATTCCGTGACGGTCCTTATCCTTATCTACCAAACAAAAATCTGTGACCTGTCCTAGAGTTCCTCAGTCCAGCAGCCATCTAGTGACTCAGTAACTCCTCCACACAACTCTGGGCCAAAACAAATAGCTAATAGTTCCAGTGATTTAAGTAATTAGGTTTAAACTTAGTGTTCCCATACTGAGTCAACTGAAAATATGAATCACTAAGTCAGAGGTAAAATATTATTTCAGCATGGTGTGGTTGTTGCACGCCTGTAATCCAAGGCCTCTGGGAGGCTGAGGCAAAAGGACCACAAGTTCAAGCCCCACCTGGGGGACTTAGCTAAAACCTGTGTCCAAATAAGAAATAATAACAGCAACAACAACAAAAAGAAATAAAAAGAACAGGGATGTAGCTCAGTGTGAAGGTCCTGGGTTCAACCTCCAGTACTGCAAAAAAAGTATCATTCTTTAAAGACCATAACTAATTTTTAGTAAGATGTGCATGTCAGGGTACTCAATGTCCCAAATCCTGGAATTAG
>PVJX010049977.1:0-10858 GCA_004027295.1 Dolichotis patagonum | reverse complement strand
TTCCAACAAAGACTTGAATTTCCTGTAATATGAATAAATTGCACACCTATACTTTTAACAAAGGCTATAATTTGAAAGCATCTTCTAAACAGGACTATTCTGGCCTAGAGCCCTTCCTCCTTCACATTTCTATCAACTCAGCGGACAGACTGAGTTGTATGCACGTGTGATGCTTAGAGGGCACTTCAACACTTTTCTTTCCTAGGTGGTTTTAAGAACCGTTTAGGGGCTGAGGGTGTAATGGTTGATGTATTGTGTCAGCTGGAGACACTTAGAAGTTTAAGTAAGTGGCTCAGCAGGAGGCCAGGGTCCTCACTTTGTAAGCAGCCTCCTCCTGTGCCAGAGGAGGGCATGGAGGTGGTGTGGGTGCTGCACCGGCCCTGTGGGTAGGGCGGCCTGCTTACAAGATAAGGGAGGAAAAGAGGTTTGCTTCCCACTGTAGCTTTTGTTGCTTTTGCTGTCTTCTGCCGCCTTGAACTCATGCCACCCTGCCTGGGAGCCAACTGTTTATGGATGGAAACCTCTACAAACTGTACGCTAAATAAACTTTCCCTCTAACTTTGGGTATTGGATATTTTGTCCTAGCAACATGAAAAAAGTAACCAAGACAGAGGGAGCAAACAAAACAAGAAAAAGAATTAGGATGTGTTATGTACATGTGTAAATTTCCTACAATGAATGTGATCATTTTGTACTGCAAATAGGTACTAATAAAAAAAAAAGAAAAGAAAAAAGGAAAAAGACAATCTTTGAATTTTAACATAAAATGTATCAGCAGGTTAGTTTACTAACTACTTTTGTCACGTACTGGTGACCCCTTTAATATCTAGAAAGATGGGATAATGTAAATTAGGATTCTGTGGTCCCTTACATACAACTGCATATTTGCAGCAAAGTAAAAAAATGAACAGATATGAGGGACAGTGGTCAGTCTTGCACTTTGATGAGCGTTCTTCCTACTTTTGTTTCTACCCTGAGGATATCTGCAAAATGAGTCATTTCCTACTTCTACTTTTAACATATTTTACGCATCTAAACATCTAGGAGATTGGATTTTTGAGTATGGTCTCATGTGTTCACTATCTATACACAGGAGTTGAGTAAACTATAGACAAGTCGTGATGGTTATACCTGAAGCTGTATCCTAGGAAGGAACCCTCGGGCCTCAAACACTTTGTTTCTTCTGGTTCCTTCTTTCTTATAGAACGTGTGATTCAGACACATGTGTCACTAGACGGGAAGTTATTGCACTTAAAAAAGTCCTGTTTGGAAGACAGCTTTTCTGTGAATGTCAATTCAAACTGTGTTCGACTTGTTACTTCGATAGCTCTACTTTTGTCATATATTGGCAGCCTCTTTGATATCTAGTGACTAGAAATTATAAAATTAGGACTCATTTGTCCATTCTGTACACAATCTGTGCAGGACAGCAAAGTCAAATGAATTACATGGAACATAAGGGAAATGGAGGAGCTGAAATTTTCTAGACACACTAACAAAACCCTTGTTGTAATTCCTTTCTTCCTGCCTCCCTCGACTCGCTGAGCTAGAACCAACAGTGCGCTCTCTGTAGAGGGAATTTAATGATTCTATTTCCAAACGCAACATTTCCTGTCAGTTTTTAAAAGCTATTTGCAAAAAGTATCTGTATAGTACTCTTACTTCTAAATGTACTAAGTATGTCTAAATGTCAAGAGCAAGATTTTTCATATAATTCCTAAGGATTTTAACACATGCTATACAAAATACAGTTCACAAACTTAATTCTTATCTTGGTGCTGGTTGCAAGCCAAACTAGAGGGGAACTGAATCAAACTCAATAATGAGGTTCAGTGTTGACCTTATGGGGAAATGTGATTCACTTTGAGACCAGCTCAGTTTGCGAGCAGACTCATGGAAAGAATTAAGTTTTTGAAACAAAGTACCACTTGTATGCTGGTTTTATTGACTACCGTGTCGTTCAGTGTCAACCTTCTTGATATCTAGGGAGTAGATGTTTTCAAATTTGGATTTAGTTGCCCATGATGCACACTACATACAAAACAAAACCCATGTGTCTATGTCCAGCACAAATGCCCTGACTTACTACTTTTTGTAATGGTTCTCTGTCCTTCAAGCTGTGGGACCAAGGCTACTACCTTGGTCACAGAGGCACTTTAGCAATTCCATTTCCAAAAGACAACATTCTGTGTGAATTTTAGCACAAAGATCGTTACAGAGTGACATTTTATTACCTTTATGTTTAATATAGGGACTTCTAAACATCTAGATGAGGAAGCAGTCTGACTGCCTTGAATGATTTGTACAGTGCAACAAGACTTATAATTTGAGTGTCTCCAAAACAGGAGCATCCTGACCTATCCCTGTGTTCTTCACCGACTCCTTGGGGGCGAAACTGCCACAAGACAACGTCTCCTGGGAACTTTAATCCAAAATGTTGCATTCACAGGTTCAGACAGTTATTTTTACAACGACGCTGATACTGTAATACAAAATGTACCAAATTTATTGGTTTATTAGCTCTGCTTTTGTTAAACAGTGGCAATCTCTTTAATGTCTAGAAAGACTAGATGGTGTCACTTAGGACTCATTTGTCCTTTACATGCACTACACACACAGCAAAACAACACTTCCTGTGGGTTTGTTTATTTATTTTGATGAGACAGGGTGTCTCTATGTAGTTCAGGCTGGCCTCGAGTTCATCACGTAGCCCAGGCTGGTCTCAAATTCATGGCAATCCTCCTGCCTCAGCCTCCTGAGTTCTGGGGTCACAGGTGTGCACCACCACACCTGGCTCCCGTAAGTTTTAACCAGAGAAAATTTACCAACTGTATTGTTTCACTGCTTCTATTTTTTAACCTACTTCAGGCACTTGAGAACATTGAGAAAGACTAGATATTTTTAAAAAGTACTTGATACTGTTAAGATATAATAACAGGGAAGTGATACTGAAGATAGGGTGAGGATATGACACATGATAATGAGGAATATGGTGCACGGTGCCAAACGAAGGTTATAGCACCAGAAACATCTTCTGCTAGCCTGGTACAGGGGCTTCGCTTTCTGCTCACAGTTTTCTGCTCCAGGTTCTCTGAGCCTCTGAACAAACATGATGGATGTGGAGGGACAGTGGTATTATTAGGTGGGATCACAGAAGCCGCTGCATCTCAGCAAGAGCAGAGTTTGGGGCTTTGACGCCTGTCTCTGTGTAGCTACATTTTTATCCCTAAGCCCCTCTTTAGGTTACTCCTCCCTAAATGAAAGAAAGAAACAAATAAAAATTTCCCTTCCAAATTCCCCTGTCAGTTCACTTACTCTGGCCCTTAGTAATGAGTTGAGTAAACCAACTAAGTGTCAAACCTTAAGGGGCTGGAGACAGGACCCCTATCCTATAAAACAGGACCACAGCCCCAATTCAGCTCTGTCTCAACCCTCAGCAGCCCCGCTCCTTCCCTGGTGTGGCTTTGGACTGCTCCTTGCACTGCAGTACCTGCAATAAAGTTTCTGCAATAAAGTTTGCATTGGTCTTCTCTGCTCCGTTCTCTGTCTGTGTTAGACAAATCCCACTGAGGGTAGCCTGGGGACTCCTAGACCCCAGACCCACTGGATGTAACAAGTGTTGCTTCTAAAGAAGACCTAACAATTGCATTTCAAAAAGTCACTTCCAGATTTTTTTTTTTTTGTATTAGGGATGGAACCCAGGGTTTTCACATCAAGCTATGTCTTCAGCCCTTTGTATTTTATTTTTTTATTTTTGGGATTGTCTCTAAGTTCTCTGGGCTGGGCTCAAACTTGTGATCCTCCTGCTTCAGCCTCCCAGAGTTCTGGGATTACAGGTGTGTATGAACGCATGGGCATTTACACGATGAGTGATTTTCTAACTCTGCATTAGCATAGGTCAGAACCTCCTCACGTCTACATGCCTAGATGTAGAAAAAGTTTTAAAAGGTTGGGAGGAACGCTGAGAGCAGCTTTGTCATATCTCTCTAACTTGATCTCGGTCTCTCTATCTACCTCTATCTTGTGCAAATGACCAGGAAATCTTCCCACAGGGCAGGTGTGCCACGTCACAACACCTTTTCTCTCTTTTTGAGAAGACCAACCACCGAAACCCACCATTTGTTCCACCATGGTCCTCTGAGGCTTGACTCAACTTTTGGCACCAGGAAGGCTTTAGCTCCAGACTGAGGGAAGAAGTGGCCTCCTGCACGTGGGACAGGACAGTCACCCTGGGACCCACATCTGTGCAGCACCATGGCCAAAAGGGGCGGCCCAGCTTTCCTGCATAGGCCCAGCACCTTCTCAGTATTTAACGGCAAGTGAACGTTTAGTGCAAATTGTTTTGCTTGTTTGTTTTTCTTATGTTTGAAAACTTTCCTGTAAAATGTAAGGGGAGACAGGCACAAGGGTGCCCCTTAGTGGTGGGTTTAGGGCTTGCGAGTGTTTTGCATGAAGTGGGAGCTGGTGGGCAGCTGGGAAGAATGTAGGAGGTGGAGAAGGAGATGGGGGATTCACACTCCCGTCCTGCAGGGGACATGGAGCCTGGGGAGCATTTTAACCGGGACTTACATAACAGCACTTCTGTATTCACCTCTCACCACACGTGTGCCACCCTAGACTGAATTTTCTGACGGCTGCTGACGTGGATCATTAGGAATGGCACATGGGAATTTGTCCAGCATTAGCCAAAGGAGCCCCTACCTTTGTATTGGTGTTGTTCCCCAGAGGTGGGAGAAAAAGCTCAAGGCTCTTTCGCCAACAGCGCAGGCCTGAGAGTGGACAGGTGGCAGAAAACGTTCATGT
This sequence comes from Dolichotis patagonum, assembly GCA_004027295.1. Classification (NCBI taxonomy): domain Eukaryota; kingdom Metazoa; phylum Chordata; class Mammalia; order Rodentia; family Caviidae; genus Dolichotis; species Dolichotis patagonum. The sequence goes on along the minus strand of PVJX010049977.1, from coordinate 6,055 downwards.
GAGCCTTGTCTTTAAGTGGAAAGGCAAATGGAAACACTGAAACAACACCCAGGATGTGGAGGTAGATTTATTTTACATCAATAAGCACTGATGGGGTCATTCCCAAAATAGGCCCTGAAGGCTCAGTGATAGAAGTTTTTATGGAGTTGCAAAGTGGGAAATATAGAGATAGAGTACTTGACTGACTTTGACTGGCTCTTACAATCTGCATCATAGTGACCAACTGTTTCTAGGAGACAGTAGTAACAGGAACTGTAACAGGAACTGTAATTTGGGCAACTAATGGGCTGGCTGGGGGATATTTTCTGCTACAAAAGGACTATCTGCTGTCAAAGAAAACATAAAACCCTGTTATAAGCTAAGTAGTTGGGGTGTTTATTCACTGTAATGATGAAGAAAAGTCCAGGATCAGAAGTTAGATTCTACAGATTCAGGTCTCAGGAATGACATTTTATAGCTGTGTGGCCCTGGGGCAAGTGACTGAACTCTGAGCCAACGGTTCTTGAACCAGGCCTCCTAGGGTGCTGTGAGGCTCTACTAAATGAGATCAAAGTGTTACAGGCAGCTGAGTTACTTAGAAATATTATAGGTAGTCAGACAGGGCTGGGACCTCAAAGGAGCCAGTGCAGAAAATCAGATATTATTTTGTTGTTGTTGGTACTGGGGATCGAACTTACAACTTCGTGGTTGTCAGGCAGGCACTTACACTGCTGAGCTAAATCCCCAGCCCTAGACCAGATATCTTGTAACCTTGGAGGAGAAAGATACCTCCCACTGTGGGTCAGACCTCAAAACAAAAGATCAAACAAATACACCTAGTATTTGTTTTCTAAACAATATTGATATTTTAAATAGGTCTTTATCATCTTGAGGAAGCCATGAGTCAGCGTCCCAATCCCCTACAGAAAGTCATTGCTTTTTAAGCATGTCCCTTTGCTGTGTGATTCATTTCCCCATTTATCCCTGAGTTAATCAATTTTACCTGAATGATTAATCTTACTGGTTGACTATAGTTCTATCCCGCCTCATTCCTACCTGCCTTGTGAGTTCCCATTTTCCCCCACTTTGGATCCACCTCACCTCATGGTTTTTGCTCTCTAAAACTTCCTAGAAAAGATAAAGAGTCTTTGGCAACCTACTTAGGACCCCTTCTGTCTCTCAATAAATAAATATATTTATTGAGAGATAGAAGCTGTCTTTCTCTCAATAAATATATTCTGCTCTTAACCTCCATTGTTCCTGAAATTTATTCTTCAATTTTAGAGAACACGAACTCACACTGGACATCTAGTAGGTTGGGAGTTTCATTCCCTGTATCAAAAGAATTCACCATAAAGTACCAGGTCGAGTGCCCAGCAATGCTCACCAGCAGTCAGCATTATCACGGCTGTCTGTTTGACCAGCTTGGGCAAGCTGGGAGATAATCTGCACTCTACTTTATGCCATTGTTCCAGCATTTGAAAATGGGGATTCAATGCACACCTCTAGTTGCTAGACTTCTCTGAGCTCCAACTCTATGGCATTTTCCTTGGGCTAGTTCTTCTTCAGGTTCTCAGCTTCAGCAAACTCTGATCAGAATATCTTGATTCTGTAGGGCTCTGTGTCCTTCCTGTATCACGGGGAATGCTACCAAGGTCCATTCTGACAGGACATCTAGGAGTCCTTCTTCCCTCCCAGCCACACCTATAATTTCCTCTATCTCCTCCAGGCCACTGCCCTGTTGTTTTGGCTTACAGATTCTTGTTTGACCCAAATCCATGCACTGGATCCCACTGGCTTCCCTGCTCCCTAACTTGCCCCCTCGATCTCTCCATCCCAGCTGGAATGACTTTCCCACAGTGGAAGTCTGAGTTTTGGCTGCCAGCTTTGATACCCAGGGATGTGTTGGCTCACGTAGGCCTTGGTGACTGCCTTGGCACCAGTCCTTGCAATGCCTGCTACCCAGCCTCTGGTCCCTGCACAACTCTGTGGTCTGGAACATCGAATATGCTGCCCTTTCCCAACAACTCTGCCTCTGATGCTTCTGTTGATCATTCCCCTTCCTGGCTGGGCCCCACCTGATAGTGACCTTCGTCCTTGGCTCCACAACCCGGTCTGTAGATTGGCTGAAACGTGGTTTCTCTTTTCTGCATCTTGGTGCTTAGTGACTGGCATGCCAAGCCATTCAGTTTGTATGTTTGTACAATACATGGAGGTGGTTCTAGTCTCAAAGGTGAGGAAGATTGAAGAGAAAGAAACAGATGACACTCTTGGAATGTACAACAAAGAAAGTTTAAAGAAGCATGCATTAGTCACTGTCCTGTCACTAGGAAAAAACATTTCACACTGGCAACTTAAGGGAGTAAGGGCTTCCAGTGGGTTCAATCCACCGGTAGAGATGGCAAAGCAGAGGGGTTGGCAGAGGAAGTCTGCTCACCTTCTGACAGTCAGGAAGCAGAGAGAGAAGGGAGGAGCCAAGGGCAGGAACACAGCCTTGTAGGCCACGCCCCCTCCAGTCAGGCCCCACCTCCTAACAACACATGCAGCTATAAACCCATCTGTGGCTGGATTCGATGATGAGTATAGCACCATGATCCAAACATCTTCCAAACACACAAGACGTTAGGGACACCTTTTGGATCTAAACCACAACAAGGACACTATTTACAAAGACGAGGCCAAGAGCAGTTGAAGCCATTTTACTTCACTGTATGGGCAGAGCCGGGTGGTGGTGGTGGTTACCAGAACAGGTGAGACTTGCAGGACCTGATGAGATCCATGGCTGCTGGCAGCACAGGGTCATGCTGGATGGCACAGAAAATGGCAGGGGAGTGAATACGTTAATGTCATTCACCTGCCAAGGCCACTGACAGCCTGAGTTGGACCCTTACCCACAAATGCAGCCCCCAAAGGCCAGCTTGCCTTGGGTGAGGGGGTGGGAGCGGGAGGGGACTTGGACGGGGAAGGAAGCACCAGCCTGTCTGTGTCTCTGTGAGCATGGAGGAAGGAAACCACACCGGTGGATAAGAACACAGCACCTCCCTTCTCCTGGGGTCACCTCTTCAACTGGAAAAGCTGCTTTTGGAGGTAAGGATGTTGGGGCACACTCATGCTTTGGTACAGACGCTTTCTGGCACTCTTTGCTGTTCTCAGCTTAGTCCACGGAGAGCTAACTTCCAGTGCTCTCTAAAACCGGAAGCTGCGACTGGTCCTTTTGCTCCCGGTGATCACAAGTGACTATGTCTGCTGAAACTTTCTCCCAACTTTCTCTTGTTATTGTCCTCCTGTCTGCCCACGTGCTCTGTTAGGAAGAAGGCTCAGACAGAGTCCCCAGGGCACAGCCTAATTGCTCGCCACATCTTCTATTCTGAGCACATAAATTCAATCCATTTGTTCAATCCATTTATTCTGCCTTCAGGCAGAAAGCCTCGGTCTAGAATGGTGGGCAAGACTGCCCTGACCAGCCTCTGGGTCCCAGAGCAGTTCTGTGTCACTTGCGCACAGCAAGACCCTTTCCCAGGCTATGGGAAGCTCATTCCTGCTCTGGACCAGAGCAGACAATCGGCCTGACCTAAGTGTCAGGCTGAGCTGGGACCCATTAGGACATTTCCAACAGGGAACAGAAGGCCGGGGCAGGAAGCCTGCAGGGAAGGGCAAACGCTGTATTTCAAGGGGTCCGCAGCTTGCTGGGCTGGAAGGGTCAGGTCGCCACAGACAGCCAAGTACACAGCAGGCTGAGTCACACGGTGCCTCGCCAGGGAGCACATCGCTGCCCCACAGATCAGATGGGGGCGATCTGCGTCCGCGGGGACAGAGTCTGCGTGCACATGCAACCGGGCAGGGCGACACCTGGTCACTCTGGGGGAAGCTGCGGGGTGGAGAGATCATGCCTCTCTCCAGCCTGATCCTGAGGTGAGAAGAGTAGTAGAAGACCCAGGTCAAGTCCTGCCCAGCGGGGCGACACCGGGGAGGGCAATGGGGTCCAGGACACCGGTGGGGGGAGGGTCACTTGAGGCCCTATCCTGTGGCATCTGAGTCAGCGCCACTTCATCCCCGGGTCCTTAGCTCCCGCCTGCGGCCTCAGGGTTAGCGAATCAAAGGTCCACGGTGTTTTGGAGCGTGTCCTTTTTGTAGGAGTAGCCATAACCTCGTAGCTAATGGACGACCTTCTGCCACTCATGCTCTATCAGCCAATGAGAAAGGAGCTAGGCTATTAGCGCTGTAAGCCCCGCCTTCCTCCCGCTGACTGTAGACAGCGCCACCTCGTGTCCTGGTAGTGCAACTTCTATGAGATTGAAAACCCTGCCAGTCCGATTTGAGGTTCATTGGGCAAATATATGTATACTGTAATGCCTATCTACTTTAGGCAAGCACAGGCCATGTGCTGACCTCTCCTCAACGGCATGACATGTGTCCCCTAAGCGCACAGAGCGTAGCACTAAGTTTCTGAATTCCTCCTATCCCACCTCTAGACCTCGTGATCTTTTATGGGTTCAGCCATGGATGGGAATTGAAACTTTCCCAGAGATTCTGTTCTTCATTTGTTAGGCTTCATGTCCGGCCTCAGCTTTATTTACTCACGTTCTATTTTCTAGTTTCAAACCTTTGTGGTGTAAGTAACGTCCCTGATGTTGGTTTCACTTTCTTTTCCTTAGAAGTGCTGCTCCACAACCCTAAATTGTGGTGGTGTGGGAAAATTCCCAAGCCAACCCAAAGGAAGGCTCTTTGCACCAAAGAGATAAGAAGGCAGCATTTCAGCTCTACACCATCCGACTGTTGGATCTTCACGTCAGTGGACCATTGCAGAGATAATTCCTCAAAAGCAACGGCCCTGAATTTAGGAAAAGTTTACTTTATATAGAATTTAGAAGGGGGAGGTACAAAGCAAGTGACAAAACTACATAATTGGTTACGTATATTGAGTCATATATTGAGAGACAGGCTGGTCTTGAAACCATAGAAACACTCCGGGGGACAGGGGGAGGGGACCCTTACGGGATGAGCCCAGTTAAGGGTGTTACCACAATATAGGACCATGCTCGGGAGGGGCCCTTGACCTAGCCCAGGGTGCCTTGAGGTGCAGGCAATTACTCTGACTCAGTGCTCATCAGAGGTGTGCAGCTGGCTGCAGACACTTCAAAGTCAATTGAATTTAGCAGAAAAAGCAGGATAGTAACTTGGGCAGAGACCTCTAATTGATCATGAAATATCTGTCAGTATGCCATCTCATAACTGTGTTCCTACCCAGTAATTGTGCGCCAATAGTAGTTTCTAATTTGAGGAGACTGTGCTGACAGCTTGCAGTATGTGATTGGTGCTTACAGCATGCCTGTAGTACTCATGGAACACCAAGAAGACTTGAATCTATCATTTTTGATTTTGAGGTCAGATTATGATCCATGACCTCCTACCCAGATACTATACCACACCAGTGGAATTTTCATCTTCTGTCTTTAAGATTTGTCCACAGATCTTTACCCTGACAAAATTTTGAGTTACTTTTCAATTGTCAAATGTAACATAAATATGAACATTAGACATATAAGTATGGTTGTATGAATAATTACAAAGCAAAATGTATATCAACCAGGCAAGAAATAGTTCACTTCCCCAGTCACTGAATCTCCTAAAGCAACCTCTTCACCTTCTCCTTTATGCATAATGACCCACATAGTGACTCCTGTATAACTATTTCTCTAGACTAGATTTTGCCCTCTGTGTTTGTATTCTTAAAGAGTATAGGTTGGTTTTGCCTGTTTTGAACCTTAGTGTTTTATGGATGTTGTATATTTTGATGAATATCTAGGGGTTGCCCATTGATCTGTGATTTTCTACTCTTGGATTTGTAACTTGAATACCTTGCCTACTAATGTTGGATACTAAGAATGTTTCTAGCTTGGGGATTTTATAAATAATGTATCTGTGCTCCTTTTTTGTGCATGTGTGTACCTGAGCGCAATGAATTTGTTACTTGGGTGCAATGGTGCAGGTGTCAGTGGTTTATTTCATCTGTATTATTGTGTGCATGTTTTTCAAAGTGGTTGAACCAGTTTACACTCCTACCAGAAATATAGGA
>PVJX010049976.1:0-10859 GCA_004027295.1 Dolichotis patagonum | reverse complement strand
TATGTTTCATTTATAGGCTACTGAATACACACACACACACACACACACACACACACACACAGGAGCAGTAGACAATTGCGAGGGATAAATTAAACTATTAATATGGCTATCTTTAAATATGGCTATCTCTAAAACTGTGTTTTAGATTTTTAAAAATTGTGTTTCTTGGCTTGATTTTCTTTTAAAACAATGCTGTGTATCGCCCACCACCTCAGTCGTTTTATTTTTATTTGTTAATTTATTGGTACTGGACCAAGGCCTTCTCCCTGAGCTATATTTCCAGACCTTTTATTTTTTTTATTTTTATTTTTATACATGGTCTCACTAAGTCGTTAAGTGTCCCAGGTGGAGTGCAAATCTGTGATCTTCCTGCCTCAGCCTTCCAGAGAGCTTGAATTGCAGGTACATGCAACCTCACCTACCACATGTGTGTTCTTCTTGAAGTACTTGGAAATCTTTGAAGGTGAGCGTAGGTATTCTATGTGGGTGCTACAGATCACCTGACTAGAAAGCAGTGTGGCAGTTGTGAGTGAAGATGGTCTCCCAGACCTAGAGGAAGTGACCAGACAGGCGCTTGACTCTGGCCCTAATTCTGAGTGCTAGGGTGTTTTTTGAGAAGTTAAAATGATAAAAACCTGACAAGAGAAAGAGCGAGGAACCATAAAGACTTTGACCACCAGAAAGCTATGGCTGAGGAAAATCTGATGTCCAAGTTCGTCACTGGAGATTGGACCAGGAAAGGAAATTCAAGGTGGGGTAGTACCTCGAAATGTTGCTGCGACTGTGGTGACAGGTGGTCTAGTGGAAGGCTCCTAAGCAAGCCAGAGAATTCATCTACAGAAGTCTCAGAGAAACACAGATTTTAACATTTCTTTTGCTTTTTTTTTTGTCTCTGTTTGAGATGCATAATAATTCCATTCGTCTTGCAGAGCTGGTGCACAGACAAGTGCATCTTCATCATTTTTAATCTCTCTTCCCCTCTGAGCCTTCCCTCATCCTCCCCTCCCCAAATTCCATTCCATCAGCACAAAGTCTACCTCCTTGTTTCTGGCCATCTATCTTTTCTTTTCTTTTTTTTTCTTTCTTATTTTGGTTTTTTGAGACAAGGTTCATTGTGCAGCCCAGACTGGCCTCGAAATTTCTATGAAGCCTAAGTTGGCCTAGAACTCATAGCCATCCTCCTGCCTCAGCCTCTTGGGTTCTGGGAGACATGAACACCATGTCTGCCTATTTTTCTTTTAAACATGATATTTTAGTAAGTGGAAAGAATCTTCTTTCCCACTGGGAGGCGACAATAACCAAAGAAGTATGTCAGAAGAAGGAAACAAAAGCAGAGTAAGGAGGCAGCATATGAGCCACAGGAATGAGTCTGTGTGTGTGTGTGTGTGTGTGTGTGTGTACATGCATGCACACTTTCTGCTATGCAGCCAAGCAAGGCCACTCTGGGGAGAAATTGGGAGAGAAATGAAGGAAGTGAGAGAGGAATACTTGTGAGCATCTTGGCCTACAGCATTCCAGGCAAAGGGTTCTACAATTGCAATGGCTCTGATGTGCGAACTCGCTTGTCATCCTTAAGGAACAGCAAGGAAGAAAGCAGAGCATGCTGGGAACATGGTAGGACAAGAGCTCACAGTGGTGGGAGACTGGAGTGGCATCTCACAGGACTATGAGGACAAGCTGGGATTTTATCTCACAGTATGTCATGCTGAGAGGTTTCTGTGCAGAGGAGTGGCATGCTTTGACTAATGCAGTATCAGGGTCACTCCAGCTACTGTGTGGAAGGGATAATATGACAAGAATGTGAACCCATTTCAGTGGCTGCTCCAGTAATACAGGGAAGAGATGCTGGTGACTTGGACTGAAGTATGAAGTATGATTGAAAATTCATGTGAATGTTTAATTTTTTAAAAAATGTATTATAGGCAGAGACACATTGCAATGCCGCCTTTTCCAAACACACACTTATCCTATCATTCCTACTATTTTCTGAAGCAGTTCTGGAAGTTCTCTTTCAATAGTGTCTTTAGCTGCGCTGTCATGGCCACTTCAATGATCTGAACTCAAATGCTTACTTTCCATGGTCATTTAGACTTTGAAGATGAGCCAGAAGTCACACAATGCCAAATAAGGTGAATACAGTGTGGGAGGACACATTGTAATATTTTTGCGAACCTGCATTTCCACTGGATGGCATGGGACAGCAGCATTCACTATGTATTTTACCATGTTTGGTGAAGACGCTCATGAAAGAGGACTTCCAGAAATGCTTCGCAACGTGACAAGAACAATGGGATAAGTGTGTTCAGAGCGAAAGAGCGTATTGGACAGTGAGGGAATTGGCAGTATGTATTTTAGTGTAATAATTTCTAAAAAGAATTTAAAATTCACCATATATGTTGATCACTTCTGGTATCGATGGTAGAGTTGGGAGGACATGGCTCATTTCGGGTTTGTGTTAAAGGTAGAGTCAGTAAGATTTCTGATGGGGTAGGTGTAAGATGCTAAAAAAAAAAGGCACATTAAGGAAAGCTCTGGCCTGAGGAACTAGATGAATGGCAGTTTTATTTATTGAAATGGAAAGAATCAGGGAGGATCGTGGCTTGGTGGGAGGGGATCTAGATTGATTTTTGGACACAGTGAGTTTAAGGAGTGTAAGAGGTGAGAGTGTCAATCAGAGGCCACATCCTGGGGCTCTGGGATTCACAGTATTTACTACCTGTTACGCACTTCTTTGAAATGCTAATTAGTGGTTGTTCCCAGCTCTCCAAGTGCTTTCATCCTTAAATCTTTAAAGGATTTTTACTAAATGGGGCAACCACCATTTTCCCAAGGAGCTGCAAACTATTTTCTACCCTCAGGTCAAATAAGCAGTATAATCTGGAGTTTAGGTAAAGTCCAGCCAAAGACCTTATCTGACCCCCCCATTCTCCCAGTGGTTAAGGTTTAAATTGCTATTAAACGCAAATGCCTGGAAGGAGAAACACTGGCAATGTCAGTTCTCAGGAATCCCAGGGTACATAGCATTACTCGACCTTTTCCAAGGTCAGATGTGGATGGGAATGAAGTTGTATTTGCACCAGATCTGGAAAGAACCTGAGGAAGGTGTCTGGCTCCACCCAGGAGAGATCATGCTTCTTCATTTGGTCATCCCCACCCCTGTGAAGGGGTAATTTCAACTTAGCAACAGGCATGCAGGGCTGCGTTTTACAAATTGCATGACCCTTTGGCTGGTGATTGGGCATCAAGGGAGCTGGAGCACGCTCTGTGCCCAGATGGGTAAAGCAGAACAGTTCATTCTGGAGTTTCTTGGATGCCAAGGGGTCTCCTTCTGACTTTTTTCAAGCAGGACCAATTAACTGAATTAGACTGGAACTTGAACTTCAGTACTATCTAGCAGCCCCAGTTCAGTATCACCAGAATGGTTTCAAGTCTTGTTGGCATTTGTCTCTTTGCAAGTTGTTTGCATCAAAGTGTGTCATACTTGTCCCTCCCTCTGCCAAGAATGCTTTCCTGATGTTCACCATTGAAATGAATTTTCCACTCCCCATAGTCCTATAGCATTTCCCTCGTACCTCTATGCCAGTGTTTCCTGGTGTTATCCTTATTAGTGTTATTTATGTGCGCTCGGTCTCCTCTTCCAGATCATGAACTCCTAGAGGGCTCCAACTGCGGTTTATTCATCTCTATCCCCCATGGACTGCACACAAGGTCCCGCACATCATAAGCACTCAATAACTGCTTGTTGAATTGAATTATTACTCGCTGCCACTGGCGTTGTGATTGGCATTCATTCATTTAGCCCATTTGCCCTCTAAGAATCTCCTACCAAGGCTTAAAAGTAAAGATGCACAAATACAAAGACATAGATGCTTAACTGTTGGTGCTTTGGGACTGACTGTTTTGTTGAAAATGTGCCCAACGTAAAGAAATGTTTCCTTAGGTCTTGCCAGCCCTATGGAAAAGGTTATCAGCAGATTAAAAGGAGTGTTCTCAAACGGCATCAAGTGTCCTTCGCTGTGCCCAATGGGTGGAGAGCCTGTGTGCTTGTAAAAGCTGGCTCAAAGGCTACTTGGATTCACTCTGACACATGTCATATTTTCAAGAGAGGTGTTGAAAGCAGAGTCAAACAAACAGCCCGTCAAAGTGCCGCTCAGCGCGCTGGAATTGGCCTTTGCATAAAAGCCTTAGTGAGCAAGGTTACCCCCAGGTCTTCCCCGGGAGCTACTTGAAAAGCTGAGAAGTGTATGGGGGTTCTCGTCACATAGCCACATTCCCCCCATTCCACGCCATGTAGCTGGCCTCACAGACACTTTGTAGTGACTACATTCTAGCTGTCGGGTTGCATTTATCTTCAACTCATTGATGCTATCAGCTAAACAGAGCACATCGTTACTGGCTGACACATTTAGGAAACTCCATGCCATATACTGCACAAATTGCCCCGTGTGACTGAGAGAATTCAACATTTAAAGGTTGTCTGCAGTGCCCAATGTGAGGGCTAAGGAGCCAGGCAGGGTGGACCTGGTCCTGTGCCGGTGGGAAGCAAGACAGATGCCATCAGCCATGCTAGAAGGTGGGGTGCTGGCGGGTTGAGGTGGAGGAGGAGTTGGAGAAGGTGTAGAACAGAGACTGGCATTTTAAAAGCAATTGCAGGAATCATGAACTACTTCCCAGTTCAGTAAGAGCTCTGAGAGGGATGCTAAGAGAGAATGTACGAGAAGAATCAGACCCCATCAGAAGTGTCAAGGAAGGCTTTTGGAAGGCAATACTTCTGTTGCTTTTGTCTTTGTGATTTTTTTTTTGGTACCGGAGATCAAACTCACGACCTCGTGCTTGCCAAGCAGGCACTTAAGCCACTGAGCTAAATCCCCGGCCCTGTCTTTGTGATTTTTGCGGAGCGCAGCGCTGAGGACCAAACCTATGGTCTCGCAGATGTACCTACCTAGCAAGGGCTCTGTCACTGAAACTTGACACCAACTAGGGGGTGCCTTTTAAAAATATTACATGCCCAACCCTTTTTATTTTATTTTTATTTTGAAACTGCATCTCACACAGTTGCCCAGGCTCGACTTGAATTTGTGATCCTCGTACCTCAGCTTTCTGGAGTGCTGGGATTACAGACACCCTCCACCCCCAGCGGGGAGGGAATACCTTTTCAACAAGATCCAAGTCTAAGTAGGAATTACTGAGGTAATGTGCATATGTACATATGGGCTTGGGTGGGGGGAGCAGTGTCTAGGGGCCAGTGGCAGCATTTCCAAAGGCACTGTTTTGGAGGGCATGGTGACACCTTGGGAGGTCCCAGAGAAGGCCGGTCTGCTTGCAGCACGGGAAGCAGGGGAGGTGTTGGAGTTGTAGGAGATGAGTTTGGATTAGTGAGCTACAGCTAGGCTGTATAGGACTCACTTGGGAACGTTCTTATTTTGAGAAGTTGGGGGAGTAGAAACTGCTTGTGAAGAATGGGTACAAGCAGGCTGTAGCTGCAGAATTATGATTGGTGCATGCAGTGCTGTGTGTGGTTGGTTGCCCCAAGGAGAGCTGCCATCTCTGTAGATGGGAGAACCAGCTGCTGGAAGCTATTAGAGCCCAGCAAACCCCTCTGCTTTCCAGAAGGTACACTCTCACCTTGTCTTCTAGCCAGAAAGCCAAAGGAAGAGGGGCCATGGAGGAATGGGGTGCTATCTGCCCATCCAGATGATAGGCAGGCAGGCAGTGCCATCATTTATGAACCTCCCCCCTACCCAGGTTCTTCTGAGGGTAGCCTCCATCTGCTCCATCTCAATAGCTTTCATGGTAATAGTCCCCTAATTGGGGATTGCAAGTGAAATCAGGAGGAAATCTGTGGCTCATTCACTGGAAACAGTGGCTTTCCTATACCACGGACAAGAGACAAAAATCAAAACTGATTCCCTGCTCTTCTCAAGGGAACAGTTTGTAATCGCCTAAAGCAATCAAGCAGCAGAATGAATTGCCTCTCCCACCCTACAGTCCTTAGGCAAAGTGCTCTGAAAAGCGACCAAATTGTTATATTTGTATAATTAAATCTAATGTTTTGATCAATTTGATAAGGACTGTGTTCTTGGTTGCCTTTGTGTCGGACTCCCTCTCCTGGGCCTGTGCTCATTCTAAAGGATGTTTGCTCAGAAGACCGGAAGCTTGTCCATGTCTTATTTTCCTACCAAGGGAATTGTGTCCAAAAATCGGCAAATGACAAGAATGGAGTTGAAAGAAGTGATAGCAGTGCAGAGGGGAATACCTCAAAAGAGTGCGTTTCTGAACGGGAGGCATCTCTGGAACCGTTTTGCTGCCTGGGAAAGGGCTTGCCACACGCTTTTTGAGGAAACTGATGTTGACTTGGCGAAATAGACCCTCTGCTCCCCTAAGGTCTCTTTGCTCTGAGTCAGCAGTGATGTTCACAAATAAAAGCACAATTGCCTAGGACCACCATCTGTTGCCAGAGGAAGTTAGCACAGTCTCCATTCTGCCAGCAAGGTTCTCTGTGGAAATCAGACTGACAATTTCTAGGTGCCCCTCCCCTCACATGTTATGTCAAACACAGAACTGTCCTTCTGTATTTACCAGCCCCTCCTCCTTGTTGTCTTGCTTCTGACCCTCAGAAGATGCCAAAGGAAAAGAGAATCCTGGTGCTCACTTGCATAAAATCGTAAAAAATTAGAGTCAGAGCTTGGTAGAAGACAAAGCACTCGCTTGTGAGATGACCTTGGGCAAATTAGGAGACCAAGACTGCCAAATACCTTATTACTTCATTTATCAAATGAGGATAAGAGAAGCAACCTCAGGAGATTGTTGTGAGGCTAAAAGTACTTTGAAATTCGTAAAGGATTTCAAGCACTGCCTCGGGCTAGGGGTGTAGCTCAGTGGTAGAGCACTTCCTAGCATGCAAGTGTGAACTTCCAGCACTATAAAAGCAAACAAAACATTGCCTATATCACAGTAAGCCATACTTGTATCTCCTTACAAGCAGCCACTGGACTGAATATGTAGTTTATGTCAACAGTGATGGTGCATGATATGGTGTTTATATGTACATATGAAATGCAACGTGGTATAGAAAGAATATGGATTCAGATCACTACTTTGTCTCCTACTAGCTTTGTGACCTGGGAAGATTACCTGAACCCTCTGATCCTGCTTCTCCATTTGCAGCAAGGGAATGATAAAGATTTACATAGTTAAGCTGGTGATTAAAAGCTGCAGTGCACATGAGCACTCCATAGTCTATTGGGGATATTCCTGTGGCCTATTACTTACATAATGGATGAATAAATAAATGCAAGGCTCATTTTCAATTCCTCATTAGGCATGGGGGAACCCCAAACAGGCTTCAATCTAATTTGTAGAATAACTAATATGCTAGATATTTGGAAGTGTGCCAAACTAATATCCTGCGTTAAGTGCATTATCAAAAGTTCATATGGCAGATATGGGAAAATATCATATAATAAATTCCGAAAACAGATTGTAAATTTTGAAAAAGTTTAGCTAATTCTGCCACTTGGAATCCATGTTTCCTTGGGCAAGTCATTTCGCCTCCTTCTGCTTCATTTTTCTCATCTATATGATGGCAAATTCTACGATTTCCCACATGGGATGGGTGGAAGGATTGAATGAAATGCAGTAGGAACATTGCTTCACTTGATTGCTTCCCTTTTCACAGGTGTTCAATAAATGACAGTTGGAATTCATAGAAGAAAAGCAGGGAAAATGTAAGTGCTTGTCCTTTCTAGCCCTGTGACTGCCATTATCTAACAGTAAATCTCTTTTGTGTTCAGAAGAAAAACCTAGGCTATTTTGAAGTATATTACTAGTCCTCTGGAGTCAACATTTGGAAGAGCAGCCACATCTTCCCCCCAAATACATCTCATAGCTGGGTAAAAGACAACTTTCAAGCTACCTATGCTTGCAATCATAATGTCCTTCCATCTGCCATTTAAAAAAATAGTTACTGTTCCCCATTTCACAGATGGAAATACTCAGGCAAATAGGTGCCGCTGAAAACAAATTACAGGCAAGCATTTGTGACCATCACTTCTTGCTTCCTTTGATCATGTCTTTATAAAGTAAAAAGTAGATTCTTACAGTATAATTTACAAAAACTTTGTGAGAAATATTTTCTGCCTCTGCCAAGTATCTGAAGAAGTGAATTTACTTAACCACTTTTCATTTTTATGCTGATCTTCTCTCTCCTTTGGTTTATTGGAAGCTCTGGGGAGCACCCATTTCCCATTCTCCCTTTGACAGAGGGATTGGATGATGAGACTCTGGAAGGACCCGCCAGCTCTAGCATTGCAGATTTCTAGGGATTTCTCAGGGATTCTCAAGAATGCAAGAAATGGTGTTTCTTTACGAAAGGCTCCTGTGAAAGAAGGTTCGGTCCACCTTCCCTTGTCTGATCCCATTGGATACTTGGAGAAATCGCTAGGGATAATTAACATGTTCTGGATGACGCGTGCTTAGCTAATTGGGCTGCAATACAGTTGGTTAGCAAGCTGGCTGCGTGCCAGGTAGCAGGTGTCTGCATAGAGTCAGCCCAGATTCTTTTTTCAAAGACCAGAGGAAGGTCTATGCATGTTTTGTTTTTGAGAAAGTTTGGCTAGATTCTGCCCCACTCCCACCCTCATTTGAAGATGCTAAGGGGGAAAAGTTTATTAACACTAAAATAAAGACGATTTCCTTTTTTTTATGCTACCAGTGGATTTCTTTTCACCATTTTTAGTTTTGATTTTAAGAGACCACTGCATGTTTCTTTTTGTCTTTACTGCCTTCTTGTTTTGATCTGAGGCTCCCACCAGGGTTACTTTATGAAGCTTACTTTGAGGACATTGGGACTGAGCCTTTTTTGTCTGGAGGTGACATTTCTTAATATATTCCTGATTGTTTAATATTTTTGCATTTCTAAATCAGATTGCAATTTTTACCTTTGGATTAATGGAGTGTAGCTCTTTAAACTACATTGTATTTACTTATCTTCATCCAAATATAAATTTTCTGTTCATCAGAAACCCCTCAAGCAAAGGTTAAGGACAGTCAGTGATGGGTACAGGGACATTTCAGCAGGGTCTCTGGACCCTGAGTAAGTGGGGAACAACATTCTCTACATACCACTGATAAACAAGCATCCCTGAATACGCATCTGAATCCCTGCCCCCGGGGGTCATTTGGATAAACACATGCTTGAGTCTTAAGCAGCCAGGGTTTCCCTGGCCTGAGCAAATTGACCTAGAGAAACTTTCCCATGAGTTTCCGGAATGTTGCTGCAAATAATAGCGTCCCACTTGAGCTAGCATTATAAGGCGTCTAGGACTAGAGGGCAGGAAGTAGAAAGCCACAAGAAGCAAGGCAGATTTTCTGCAGCTCCCAGCATAGCTCCTCCCAGCTGTACAGCAGCAAGGATTTTTCAGCATTCCCTCCTGGGTGACCAAGCGGAGGTTGCTGGGCTATTTTGTAATTGATAGAAATTTAGAAAGGCCCTTGGTGGTATCGATTTTTTTTTTGAGGCTCTTGTCTAGTATGTTCTACCACTGAGCTACACCCCAGCCCATACACAACCTTTATAGCAAGAAATCACAAGATCGCTTCCCACTCATCTACCTCTGGCTCCTTAAGATCTTGCATAGGTCTGAACTACTCATAGAAAACGTTCAAGCTACAAGGAGCCATTTTCCTTCATAGATAGAATTATATTGATATGTTTGATACTGAGGATTACACTGGGCATATTTGTGAATGAATCTCTCCTTTATTAGCAGGATGGAAAATATGTGACAGGTGGGAAACATTGTAGCTCAACTCTCTCCCCCAGTAAGTAGCCTGGCAGACTGTCCACGGCTACAACTTTTCCCTGCTGCTCTCGGAGTCGGCCTCAAAATCCTTCCCCAAACCAGTGACTAGATAAATAAAATCTGTCTACCCATACAACAGAATACTAATCAGCCATAAATATTACTGACATATCAGCACATGTTGCAATATGAAGGAGCCTTGAAAAAATCATGTAGAGGACAAGAGGATAGTCACACAAAGCTGGCTGTTATATTTCCATTTATGTGAAATGTCTGGAATTGGTAAATCTTTTTTGTTTATTTGTTTGTTTGTTTGCGGTACTGAGTATTGAACCTAGGCCTTTATACATGCTAGGCAAGTGATCTGTTGCCAGGCTGCACAGCCATCTTGCAAAAATAGATAAATAAAGAGACCAAAAGGGCATTGTTGATCACCAGGTGCTAGAAAGAGGAGAGAATGTGAGGTGTCCTCTCGATGGCGCAGAGAGTTCTTTTTGGGTGTGATGAAAATTTTCTGGAATTAGACTGTCGTAACACAGTTGTAACTCTGTGACTGTCAAAGTCATCTAATTATATATTCCAGAAGGGTGACTTTTATGGTGTGTGAATCATATATCTCAGTAGAAGCAAAAGAAGATGAAAAGTACCTTTTTTAGCACACAGTCTAGGAAACCACTACAACTGGAAATAGCCTGTGTCATAAAATCTGAAGTTTTACTCTTTAGCTGTTTTTTTTTTCACTACAGGGGATTGAACCCAAGGCCTTTCCACTGAGCTGTACTGTCAGCCCATTATACATACTTTTTATTTTGAGGAAAGGTCTTGCTAAGTTGTCCAGGCTGGGCTTTAACTTGCCATCCTCCTGCCTCAGCCTCCCAGAGTGCTGGGATTACAGTAGTACTTCATCATGCCCTGTTAACCCCTCCAGCTGTGCACTACACAATTACAGGTCTTTGGGCCCTTGCATCTACGTTACTGAAGTCCTGTTCCCCTAATACAAATGGGTCATCCTTGATGAAGCTTCCATGTCTGGCTTCACCCCAGAATGACTACCGT
>PVJX010049975.1:0-10861 GCA_004027295.1 Dolichotis patagonum | reverse complement strand
TAGAGGGAGGAAATGAGCTCCCTGGAGGCTGCTTCAGGAGGGTACTAGGGGCCCGCCTGCCCCCCTTTTGGCTTCCTGCTGCATCGAGATTGGTAGAAGGAAACCAGCGATTACACCCCGGAGCTGAGCTCAGACCCGGTCATATAAAGGCTGTACCTGTCGTGCTGAACTACAATTTCGCGTTGTAAATTTAGAGACACGTATTGAGAAGGAGAGCAGGACGCTGAGGACAGAGTTGTAGATGCTCCTCGCAAACGGCAGAGTCAGACCGGAAGCAGAGAGAGCAGCTGAGTGGTTACTGGGTAATCACAGCGGCAGACAATGAAATGACAGCCTGAACAAAGAGAGGACAAGAACGGTCCTGCAGAAAGGAGAGACTGAACGATGCACAAAATAGGACCAATTTTCCTGCTGATAGGCTGTGGTTCTAAGAAAAGGGGAAAAATAAAAGATTTTCAGAAATTTCTGTCCAAAGCTCAGACGATGAGGTGAATGGAGTTTCCTTCTCCTAGGAA
Organism: Dolichotis patagonum; assembly: GCA_004027295.1. NCBI lineage: Eukaryota > Metazoa > Chordata > Mammalia > Rodentia > Caviidae > Dolichotis > Dolichotis patagonum. The sequence continues at coordinate 10,346 of PVJX010049975.1, read as the reverse complement.
AGATTTAGAAAAAGAAGAATTATTTGGGCAGACAACAGGAGAGATGCATTTTGGGAATATTGACACTGAGGTTTTCATTGTACACCTGGGTAGAGTTATCCACTAATAGTCAAATATTTCTACCTGTAACTGTAACTAACTGGTAATTAAAACCAGCAGATTCCTTCTCCTCACCAATTGAGTCCTTCAACCTGAGACAAGCTTTAAGTGTAGATATGCATCAAGAAACTGAGAAAATAAACACTAGCATTATGAACCCAGTTAAAAAACACATGAGCTGAGGTGGTTCATGCTAACCCCCAAATCCACTGCGTGTTTTTATCATAGTTGTCTCTGTACCATATAATCTACAAAGTACTCTGTACTGATGCATAGTAAACAATAGTAAATTTAAAGTATTGTTTAAATAGTAAATTTAAAGTATTGTTTGTTGCAACAGCAATTTGCCAGCAGGGGTATCATTGATGCTAACTGTATGTCCTGAGAAGAATAGAAAATTGTAATTATTCTACATCATATACAATCTTCCATAGCAAGGCAACTCTTGTGACAAGCGTGTTCTTTCTATTACTGTTACGTAGGGTGCAATTTCTTCTACCACCACTTAATGAAATGGTCTTTGCAGCTGTCCCTGTCTATGGAGTAAACAGTCTGGATGACCATTTATGGATGCTTGAGTTGGAGAATAGCTTTTATCTGCTTATTCATTTGCTTCTTCCTCTATCTCAGGTATCTTTATATAAATTATGAGATAATCCCATAACAACACCTTGAATGACAAACATCATGGAATAAATATTTTTAAAAGTTTGGTTTCATGTAATTATATGTAAGAAGTTGCATTACTTGCATCTTTTATGCTAAGAAAAGTGGGAAAAATGTATTCCAGACCAACTTACACTCATACTAATAAATCCAGGAAAACATAAGATAATGATGCTTTTAGAAATAAGCAACTAATTCTTTATACTCTAGAAAGATAAAGCACTCACTAAAATAAATATTAGTAAAGTAAAAATGAAAAGCATACTAAGGGCCAAAAATTTATAAGGAAAACAGCCAATTTGAGAAGAAGGAAAAGTTATCAATCTTTTTTCTTCCAAAAGAGCATTGTATTTGACACACTTGGGTGTTATAAACAATAAATGTAAAATTTGCAATTAGAGATAAGAAGCGACACACCTGGGGAGTCATAAGAATAGAGCTATTTGTTACAGTTAAATAAGAAATAGAAATAAATTTTCCAGCTTCACATTTGGAAATATACTGTTTTATGTTACAAATGAAAAAGAAACTCACAGAAGGGAAACACATCAGTGAGAAGAGATCACAAACTTGGGCTCAATAATCTGAACTCCACCCTCCACTCTGTGAGTGGTACAACTCATGTAATAATCCTCTCAATTTTCTCATCCTTTAAAAGGGTATACAATTGGCCAATTCTTCGGAACCACCTTTAATTTAAACATTTAAAAAGAGGTATAATCATCTTTTCCTGATTCCTTCATAAAAATTGTTTTGAAAATACCATGAGATGAAATGTTACTTTGAAAATAAGGAAGTTATTTAATTTGAAAGTCAGAAGAAAAAGCAACCACTGAACGCCTTCATTTCCAGCCCTCAGCCTGCACCTCCGACATCTCCCACATCGAGGGTGCAGCCAGTTATGTGTGGGTCCGGTCTTGCAGCCCGTGGAATTCAGAAGTCACATTGCCCTATTTCACATTAGTTAATTCTGCTCTGACCCTGGTCACCTGGTAATTGGAAGGTTCTGCCTCATGCAGTCACAAATCCAAACTTGGGGTCAGGTCCAACAGAGCCACAATGGCATCTTGAAAATAGACACAGATGGAGAATTGGGGTTTTTTTGCATTTCTGTGCCAACCACACTGGTGACCAGATCCTTTAAAGCCATCTGCCCGATTGTGTCCCCATCCCATCTACTCAGAACAACCCACAGGGTTCAGAATCCCCGGCCATCGTGGGTGCCACTTTCAGGAAGATTCCCGCTTCCTGACCCGAGCCAGGGCCACTGACAGAGCCTCCGGCACTCGTATCAGAGAGCCCACAGTGGCTGTGCACACTGACACGGTCCTCCCTGCCAACTCCCCCCTCCCAAAGCGCAGGGGTTTAGGAATCAAACAACAGGCATAATACCGTGAAGGAGGAATCAGGAATAGCACCACCCTGGTCCTTCCTGGTGAAGCTCTGGTTTTCCCACCACCAACGGCAGCTGTTAAATAAGCAGGTATGAGTTCGTTTCATTTCTACTAATTCATTTACTCACACACATACAGACTAATGTCTCATGAGGTGTGATTACAAATACAATGCATATTTAAATTTAAAATATTACAAAAATCACACATGGCCATGAATCACCCTCACGACACTTTCCCTCACTTTGAACACACTAATCCGATCATTCTGCCACTTTCTGAAGCAGTTCTGGAGGTGCTCATTGATGAATGTCTTTTCATGGCTGCTTCTGTGCCTGAACTGATTCAAAACACAGCAACTTCTGCCAAGGTAAATACAAATGTTTCAGTGTGTCCTCAGCCACCTTACTCACTGGAACTGGCACTGTGAGACTTCTGCCAAATCAGCGTGACTGTGAAAGGTAAAGATTTTGAAGCAGTGCAGGACACTGAGGCACCCAGGACAGCACAACTAAAGACACGCATGAAAGAGGCCTTCCAGAGCTGTTTCAGAAAGCAGTAAGAATGATGAGATAGAAGTATTTTGAGGGGGTTAATAGCAATGTGTTTTTTACTGTAATGAACTGTTTCCATTTAAATATTCGCCAGATTTTGTAATCACAACTCATACTTTTAATGTATTACTTATCCGGTGTCCATTTCTTCATTTATTTCTCCTATAAGGTCCCTAATTTTCTGGAGTGCTTATTATATGCATGTGTTTTATCAGGACCTAATTCTAGCCACTCAATCCTACATCATTCATTCACTCACTTATCTACTTATCTTCTAAGATACAGAACTACTCCTTCTACTTATCTACTCCGCCCACTGTTCCAGACATTATTATAAAATTTATTTTAAAAAGACTCCCATTTGCAAGAAGCCTCCCCAGATAACTGAAGGCCATCAGTCCAACCTCATAGCCAGTGCTCAGAATCAGAGGTCCAGCACAGAACGCTTTGAAAGCGGTCTGAAAGTTTGTTCTGTGAGGTCTTGACGTCTGCCTGAGGCCATGCTCTGGGGCAGCTCCCTTCACTTCCAGGTTCCCAGGAGGAATCCTTGAGTCCAGGTTTAGGAGTTCCTCCCTCAGGAAACCACCCCTGGGGATGTCCTCAAGGAATACAAAGCCTGCCTCTCCCATTATTCAGCTGAGTAGTGGGACCCATCAGCACCAAGGCCAGAGGCATCTCGGCTTTTCCAGGGGAAAAGTGGGAGTTCCTGACTTCCTGTTATAGCCAGTGCTTACCAGAGTCAAATGTAGAAAAGAGCCAATTGTCTGTCTGTGTTCTTCAGACTCAAAGGATCTAGTTGAGGGCCTGGAGCCCACGACAATGTTCCTTGCAAGTATCAAGAGCCAAATAAAGGGAGGCTAAAGGATCTGAGCCCCAAAGAGCCAAGGGGTCAGTGCTAGAAGCTGAGGTGTCCACGGCAAAAGGCTGAAGCACCTGCACTGGAAGCCAGGAAGTGAGGTCCAAGATGAAGATGAGGATTGAGACTCCTCCTCCAAGACAGAAAGCCTGACCTCTTTGAAAGAAAAACTGCCAAAACTCCTTAGAAAATGAGCAGTCAAAGCAAAGCTCCTCCAGGAAAGATCACCAGAAATCCCTCCCATTCTCCTTTTTATATTTTTCTAATAACAGGCCTCCCTAAAGTGGGCCTTCCATGCCCAGGACCATGCTGACTCAAATCAGCTGGCTGTTCCCAGTCAAGCTAACCACCAATCAGTTAACCACCACAAGCCCTGGAACATGAAGGAATTAAGTTGTTTCAAATTATGTGAACAGTGTGCACTGCAAAAGAAAAGTCCTAGTGGAATAAGTCCAAAAGGTTGACTCTAATAAGAGACCTGGCCCCAGAAACATCTCGCCTTTTAATTATAGACATGCTTGTTATTCTCTATTTCCATGCTTTTGCCCTTCCTTAGTCTTAAAACTCAAGTAGGTAAGAAAAATTATTCCACAGAACTCGAATATGCAAATGATTAGCAATACCCACGCAAAGTCAATTATAATTAAATTTATCATGCTTCTGGCTTGGTCTGATTCATTATAGGAAGGTAAGTTCTCAGACAATGTTGAATTAATTCTGGAATACAATTTTGTCCTCTGGTTCCTTCCCTGAAAGCTCTATTAACAGCCCACGGCTGTGATTTAAAATGCACTCCATCTGGAAACCCGCCAGAGAAACCACCTTATAGAAGGAAGAAGAAATGAAATTACTTGGCATTTTCATAGGTCTTGTTCAAATTGTGGATCAGCAAAATTCCCTCAAAATGAACATAAAATTCAGCTTCCAAATCGGCAGATACTTGCATAGCGAACATTTCCAAGGAACTGATTGAACTAATATACATCCTCCTGGAGTCACACACAAGCTTCTAAACTCCCAAAAATGCAAAAAAGTGATGCAACCATGGAGCTCAGGATATATAGCCCTTACGAATTCACAAGAGCCAGGGACAAGTTAATTATCATCTCTGGGCCTCAGATCTCTCTTCTGCAGAAGCACAATAAATTGCAGTGGGAATTAAGTGAGGTCACCATTGACACTGCCCAGTACCGTGATTGTCTCACAGTGAGGGTGCAATTGTTATTTGTGTTCTCATCTTTTCCTACCCCCAGGATTTAAATAATAACGTCCTCTCAGTCATGCAGTCGATGTCCATCTCAACTTGGCTCCAGGTTAACCACACATTTTCTCCTAAGGAATCCCCCTTTCTCACTGGCCCCAGTTCTGCACCATCATCCCGTCGCTGTGCCTCATTGCACCGCTTTGCACCCCTGCCATTGCTGAATCCTCCTTGACATCTCCCTAGGGTGAAGGCCTGGCCCGTCTGCACATCAGGTTCACCACACCGCTGAGCTTCCTTTGTCCCCACGGCTCCTCCCAGAGGCTGCCTGACTGCACCATAGGTCCTCCTGGTTGCTCAGAGTGACTGAGCCCATCAACCGGCTTCCCGACCTGTGTACATCACTCTTGGGGTGGGACACTCAGGCCAGCGCTCTCCACTCCTGGCCACCGAAGCTCAGGAGTGCTTCTCTACACCCGATGTTTTCACTTCTCATCTACTCGACAGGTCGAAACTGGACAAAGGCATTCGTGTTCTTTCTGTATCTTGACAATCAGATGAGACATTCTGTATTAAATATGATATAGCTGGATATAAGAATGCATTTCCTAATTTTGGACATATACATTTCAGAAGCACAAAAGCAAATTCCTTGACCAAAACTGATACGAAAACTATTTTCCGAAGCACCAGCGGAGGTGGGTCTTGGCGGGGGGTCAGCGTTTCTGCGGGTGGACTCCGGCAAGGCGAAGTTTGCAGCACTGAAGTTGGCTCAGCGGGCTGTGCAATGCCCAGCATCTGGGCTGAAATCCAAGCGCTGCTCCCTGTGAGTCTTATGACTTGGGTGAAATCTTTAATTAATACGAAAGAGCCTCAGACCCCTACTGATTTCATATGATATGTTTTAATTTCTTTAAGTTTACATTTTAAGTAGTTCGATAACTCCTATAGGAAAAGGTGAAACTGGTAACTTATAAAAAAGTAAAGTGTCTACTATTAATTTTAATTAGAATATCAAGTATATACATTGTGCTGTAAAAAAAAATACTGACCTAGACCCTGAATTCTGTTTGAAAGTTACTGGCCACATGACCCTCACATAAATCATTTCCCTTCAAAAGTCTCATTATCTTTATTTAAAACAACACAAATTAAACAACTTACTTCAGTACTTAATGCATTTATTAAAAGTCTGGATTGAAATAATTTATAACAAAGATGAGTAAAATCTATTAACTCCTATAGAAGCACACATTCCTACCAGGAAGCTGAATTTGCACCAATGTGTCTAACTTAAAATTTTCCAAGTGACAATACTTACTTAATGTGCCAACTGTTCAAAGTCAAGAGGTTGGTTTAATTTGGTTTAGTTTAGTGTAGTTTTGTTTTGTCAGGGTCTCACCATGTAGCTCAGGCTGGCCTTGAAATCACTATGTAGCCCTGGCTGGCCTCAAATTTGCAGCAATCCTCGTGTCTCAGCCTTCCAAATGATGGGATTACAGGCGTGCATCACCTTGCCTGGCTTGTTACTTTAGTTATGAAGTTAGCTTTTCACAATTAATACTCATATCAAAATGGACAGTAAGATGAAATGTAGGCTTTTTCCATTTTCCCTTTAGTTATTAATGAAACACGTAACTCTGTATGTGGAAAATTATACTTGGAAACATCACTACTGCTGGAAGACTGTGATTAAACAAATGTCTAAAGAGAAGAAGGACTCACATGGATTCAGACCTTGAACTCTTCTTAGCACTCTCAGGGACCTGTACCCACTTAGATTCTCCCAGAGCAATGGGAGTGGCAGGCATCTGTCCAGTTTAGCTGCTGCAACCAGGGCCAACAAGCAGGTGGCAGGGGACTCCCATGGCCGGGTGGGGGAGACAGTTTTGATACAGTCACCTCTCAGCCAGACCAGTGCTCCTTCCCCACTGTACACCACTACTTAGTTACACCTAAAAATTCCCCAATCAAAGCAAGTGCATGTCTTTCTGTGAAGACTATTTTACATTGTTGGGAAGAATCAAAAGGAATATTCACTTAGTAAATTTAATGGGCCAAAATAGGACAAAAATGGTCAATTTAGTAATACTGACTTCAATATTCATCATAAGATAAGTTATTCTGGATATTGCAAGACAATACTGTCAAGAAAAGTATGCTGTCCAGTGTGAAATATCTTCATTATAATGTGCATGTTTTTTTTTTGTTTTGTTCTTTCAAATCAAGAATGTAAAGGTGGGTAATTAGCCAACAGCAAAAGTCCTGGTTTAAGAATATGCAAAGTCGCCAACTTGTTCTTCCTGCAGCGAGTGGCAGTTTAGGCTGTGCTGGGTGCAGTGAAGCTCAGGGCCATGAGCAGATACACCAGCCCTGTCAACCCGGCTGTCTTCCCCCACCTGACGGTGGTGCTCCTGGCCATTGGCATGTTCTTCACCTCCTGGTTCTTCGTCTACGAGGTCACCTCCATTGAGTACACACAGGGCATCTACAAAGAGCTCCTCCTCTCCCTGATGACATCACTCTTCATGGGCTTTGTTGTCCTCTTCCTTCTGCTCTGGGTTGGCATCTACATCTGAGTCTCTGGGGACACCAGGTGACTTCACTGAATCCTTGCTTTTGTAAATTAATTTTTTTTACTGTTGTTAGAAGTGTCCCACCTGCTGTTCACAATAAAGGCAGATGAGTGACAAAAAAAGAATATGCAAAGTCTGTACTGCTATGAGATACTGTGCCTGCAAATGGCTTACAAATCACAATTAGGAGTCAGTTCTTTCATTCATGTACCATGATTAAAATATTTACAGTGAACTCTTGCTTTAAATGCATCTCAGTTACATGCATTAAGGAACATTTCTCATAACTGGGGAAAAATAAACAACACAATTTGGAAAGCATAGCATAAATATTTTAATCGATTTTTGTGATTTTAGAGGTGAGTTTTTATGGCTTGGCATAAGTTCTACAGATAGTATGTCAGATGTGTTACACTAGTACAAGTACTTAAATATTACTGCATTGTGTGTGAAACCAGACAACAGGAAGTGTAGAGAATCGCATTCTCATGGAAAGGAAGTAGTAGTGTTGCACAAACATTGTGCACTTAGCACATGCCATGCTGTTATGGTTTGTGTCTGGGTGGCTCCCCCAAGCCTCATGCAGTCATGGAGATGGCTGAGTCTAGTGTTAGAGATTGGTTCAGTGTCAAGTGCTGGGATTGGTGGTGTGAGTGCTGCACCTGCCGAGGGTCGGGTAGCTGGCATATAATATAAGGCAGAGAAGAAGGCGTGCTTTTCCCCTTTTTGCTTTTTTGCAGTGCACCAAATATTTATGGGAAACCATTTCCTCCTGTGTGGATATTTAACACAAAATCAAGCAGTGCTAAAATCTTCATTGACTGAATAACGATTAAAATCTACAGGTTTGTCCCAGAACAACTGTGCTACAGTTTCACTGGTGATGCACAAGCAAATGGTAGCTGATGAGTCAGGGCAGCAGAAGGAGCTGTGCTTGGAGCAAGTGCATTACGGCCAACCATATACTTTCACTTAACTAAAAACAAACAAATGAAATGGTACAATTAGAATATCCTTGATGAGGCATCAAAACACATGATGTCTCAACCTTTCATTACTCATCACTTTCCAACATATTTTCTGTTAAAATGAGATGCAATGGTTATCTCAAGAGAAATCACTTCTGTGGTTATTTGAGTGGCAAACTCTACTCACATTTCCCCGCACTGAACATCTTTTATGTTAGAAACAAGGACAGGGTATGGTTATTCAAACATAGGCATTTGACAAATATTTTCCTTAAAATGAAAAAAGTGAACCATCAGTATCAAGGGGAATAGCTGACAACATTTGTTTTTAGGGATAAAAGTCATGAGCTTTCAAGTGAAACTGAGAATTTTGGAAAAATGTGTCTACCACTGGAGAGCTTCCTAAGACTTGAACCATATCTCTTATGAGATTAGAGGTCACATTAAATAACACGATTGCTTTTTATGTGCAGTTTGTTATAACATGGCATGTATCCACAGATTCGACATTTTGAAATAAAAGCTCATTTGGAAAAGTCATTAATCTTAAAGTGCAAAGTGTCTCGGAAACCAAAACATTGGAAAATGTGAGTAGTACACTATTTCAGGAAAACAAAAAAGGAGTAAAAAAAGAATTTCAACTCATGACAAGACTAGAGATAATGTTCTCACTTAAATTTGGCTAATGATTTTCCCCAGCACATCAGAGAATAGAAATTTGTACTCAGACCAACTTTATTTCTTCTGTGGGGCCATTTGAACCTGAGTGTACACTGTGTCTGGAAAAAACCAGTCCTCACTGAAAGGTTGTGGCCTCCTTCTGGCTTGGGTGACACACACTGCCCGGGCCTTGGGTGTCATCGTGGCTGGCAGCACAGCCACTGTGACACCTGTAAGTATCCTCACATTTCATGTTGGAAGAGCAATGGCACCTAATACAAAGGTTGTTGAAACAATGAAAATCCCTGCAATGTCCTGAAAATAATATTTGAGATAAAGTAACATCTAACGAATGTTCGTGGCCAGCATTGCTTGAGTGCCCAGAGTGAATAAGAATCCAAACTCTCCTATTTTCAGCCATGGCTCTCAATTTGGATGCATTTGGGATCCCTCAGCAGGCCTTTAGCAATCCAGTCTCTACCTCTTCTCCAGCCTCAGCTCCCTGTACCTCTACAAGAGCAGAACTGGGATCTTGTAGATTTCCCCAGGGTTTTTACCATCCTGGGCCTCACGCCCGTCTCCTTGCCTGGTTCATCCAGCCAGAATGGAGCAGCCTCTCCATACCTGGCTCATTCCACTGAATCCTTGTCCTTGAGGTTCATCTAACTTGTCATGAATGTCGTGATTTTCTTCCTTTGAAGGCCTGATAATTTCCCACTGTGTGTGTACACCAGGTTTTCTTCATCTATTCCTCCACTGATGGACCCTTGATTGTTTCCACTTCTTCCCTATTGTGAACCTGTCACAGTTGGATCTGGGAATGCAGATGCCTCTTCAACATACAGATTCCCTTTGCTCTTGATATATATCCAGAAATTGGATTGCTGGCTCAAATGACAGATTTGACTCTCTGCAGAACCTCCATACCATTTGCCACAGTGACAAATAGAGACAATCTGATATTTAAATGTTTGAGTGCATTCACTGTGTTCTCTTAAAGGACTTCAAATACAGTGATTGAGGACTCCATCATATATTCTTTCAAAAAATTACTTAACAGACTATGTATTTTGAACTCTATGACAGGTAGAATGTCCACTTTCATAAATAAAAAAACCAATTTCTTTGCCTTGAGAAAAAACAAACATCAATCTGACAAGGTAACGAGTAAAAGCTGGCTGTAAGCAATGATTAGTTCTATAAACGAAAACAGCAATGGGCAATTGTTACCCAGAACACCTGTCCCAACTTATACCGGGCATGAGGACTGCGCCTTCCTAAGTAACGTCTGGTCTGCACAGCACAGGGGAGGGAGGTGGAGCGGCGAAGGGGAGGTGGGAGAAAGCAGCACAGCCAGCACCCTCTGGCGGGA
>PVJX010049974.1:0-10859 GCA_004027295.1 Dolichotis patagonum | reverse complement strand
TTTCATATGTTTTCTTTTTATTTTGAGTATTTGATATGTAGTCAAATACACCTAGCACATAAAGGTAATTATCTTAATATTTTAAATATATATTTTACTATTATGAAGCATATTCACATTATTTTGCAATCATAATGATTAATCATAAAGATTAATCATTTATAATGATTATTTACCAGAATCTTCGTTTTTTTTTTTTTTAAACTTCAGCTTTGCATGCATTAAACAATGCCCCTCATTCTTTCTCCTTCATATCTCCTGGTACCATCAATCTCCTTTGTATCTGTATGCTTTTGACTATTCTAGGTTCTTTATAAATCTGAATCTCTCAATAATTTCCTTTTTATGATTTATTTTACATTGCATATCTTTGAGTTTCATCCGTTTTGTGGCATATATAAGAATACCCTTCCTTTTCAAAGCCTGAAAGTTCTTCCATGTTTTGTTTGCTCATCCATCCATCCCTGAGCACTTTGTATTCTTGCACTTCGGCTATTGTAAATAACACTGTTATGAAGAGAGATGCACGAATATTGATTTTAGACCTTGCACTCAATTCTCTTGAATATATATTAAGAAGTGGAATTCAAAGGTGATAGAGTAATTCTATAGCATAATTAATTCCTTGTAAAAACTCCTATACTGCTTTGCACAATGGTTGCATCATTTCACATTCTCACAAATGGTGTAGTAATATTCTTATTCCTTTGCATCTTTGCCAACACTTACAATTTTGCATTTTATAATAAGCACTGTATTTGATAACAGGGATTATTTTTCTAATCAGTTTCTTCAACTTACAGACAGAGACAAAGAAAGAGAGGGAGAGAAAAGTAATACATATACAGAAATAAAGCATAAATTATACAAGTGTTAGGATTATTGAGATCATGAAAAGATGTAGAAATTTTTGACTTTTTGAAAGTACATATTTTATCAATGAAAAAACTTTTTTGATGTAAATGTTTATCTACATTGTCTCTGAACCTGTACATATGTTGTAAAGCCACAGATTTGAAAAATTTAAAATTGAAAAAATAAAAAACCTAGATGGACCATAAAATTTGTCAGCATTCAGGGATACAGAAAACTCATTATGCTATAGTGATTGTATCCACTTCTTACTCCAAAATACTTTCTCTGCATTTTGTTAAATGAAAACAAATATGAAAAAAGCACTCAGTTTTAGTATATTAAAGTTTTGCACCTGGATTTGGTTAGAGCTTTAAAATAACTAGAAGTATATTGTACCTGTCATTAAGAATAACTCCTGGGAAATGGTGGAAAAACATAAAGGTGTTAACATAAAGCTTCCACCATTTAGAAATCACTCATTTTATGTTCCAGATACAGTATTTATGAGACTAATTATGCAGTGGATTTGAGCCTCTTAAAGTTGAATCTTTATCTGAAAGTTGGCAAGAAGAGAAAAAATGTAAATGCAGGCCAGAATGTTATGCTCAATAAGAATGAATAGACTACAACTTGATAGCACAGGAGAATTACATATTAAAAATGACACAGCTACAATTGAACAAGTGTTTTATAACTTGATGCCATAGGGGAAATGCCCACCGTGAGGCTCTGTAGAACAGTTTGGTAAAAGAGTTTTAAGAAAGATTTTTTTTATATGATTAGTTTTTATTTGATTTGATGAATGTTTAAGGAAGTGGAAATTATATTATTACTGAGATTTTAAATAAACTGTCTGAGAGGAGTCCAGATTGAGGCTAAAGTTTTTGCTGTAAAAGAAGTAGTATTAATTCTTGTAACTCAGCACAGTACATGGCTTGGCTATTCTGTGCCTTGGACAGAGCTCAAGTTTGATTGTGCAGAAGTAAATACAAATGTCTGACTCTGCATACATGCAAAGGCTGCCAGTGAGTGTGTCCGACGTCGCTCCCACAGGTGATGGGGCGCCATAGGAGAAGAGCACCGCCAAACTGACTGCGTCCCACAGTGCTCCAGGCTGCCTTTGGTTTCTTGTGTACTTTTGAGTTCATCCTAGAGGGTTAAAACATGTCAGGACTGTTAAAACCTGGACTTTTTTCATCAGGATACCTGAGGTAATAACATATAATAATAATGAGTGTCTAGTAAGGTTTGCTTTGAATATTGCTTAAAATATAACAAAATTGAAACAGAAACTAGGGCACAAGTAGAATTGAAACACTAGCTACCCATACAGGGTGTTGAAGTTTCTACAGTTACTATGAAAGTTCCTGAAATTTTGAGTCTGCCTATTGGCTCACAAAAGAACTACTGGAAGACAAAGGTGGCACAGTTTGGTCATAAGAATCACTTCATTAGTAGATTTTAAAATCAAAATATTACATTTGTTTTAAAAAATATGAATGCTCGAGGCCCACCCTTCAGGGAACATGGCAGAGACCGGAGGCTGAGAGTCTGAACTGCTTGGGACTGCTGGGCCCACTGCTTGCCCGCAAGGAACATCCCAGAGACTGGTGGAGAGGACCTGAGGTGCGTGGAACTGCCACTCCTCCAGGAACATTGAGAAAGCTGGCCACAGGACTGAGCTGCCTGGGACCACATCTGCTGGACCTGCCCTTCCACCGGGAACATTGGACTACAGTGGACCACCATGCTGACTCGAAGAGAGGCTCAGGAACCCCTCACCCAAACAGAAGACCTCATCAGGCTTCAGTCAATGTGGTGAGTTTTCCCCATAAAACAGAGGTCTGCAGTGAGTAAATAGAAGTGGAAGGGAAACTCCCTCCAAGTGTAAGACCTTGGCTAACTTGGCAAAAGAGTGAGTAATCCCCTCCCACCACACAGAGAACATCAGACATGTTGAGGAGTGTGCCAATATCACCCCCCCAACTTAGAGGAAATTAAAAGAACTTATGAGACCCCCAGTGGCACAGTAGGGCCTCAGCTGACACAAACACTATAGTGTGTACACTATAGTGTTGCAAGGGAGACCTGGAGACCTGCAACAACCTGAGGATATAACAATAGCAGGAACGAAGAGTTGCCCTACATCAATACTTCTGGGATAGTTAGACCAGAAGAAATATAGGACCACCCAACAGGCACGGTAGGAGGAATTCAGGAAACTGAATCTCTTCATTGTGATACCCAGAAATTTGAAAAACATCAACCACACAGTAGAACCCTGAAACACACACTACAGAAACTTGTGACTTTTGGAATAGAAAGACAAGAAACCTACCCAAAAGGTGAAAATGATTAAACAAAAAGGCAAAATGCAATCCCAAACATCTAGTGCATCAGGAGCCAGTGCAGCCGATAATGAAATAGAGGACCCTAAATGTCATACACCAGAAATCTCTGAAAAGTTAGCAAATGAAGTAAAGAAACAAATCCATGAGGCTATAGAGGAACTCAAATTAGAAATAATGTCTTATGTAAAGACAAAGGTAACAACCTTAGTAAATGAGTTGCTCAATATAGCTAGAAAAGAAATAGATAAGAAACAACAGGAGCATGGGAAATTGATTGAAACATTGAATGAACAATGCAGAAAATAAGCAGAATCTATGAAACAAATTGAAAGAGATTTTCAAGAAAAAAATTGTATTGAAAGCCAACAAATCTGTTTAAATGAAGCTGAGAATAGAATTTCGGACCTTGAGGACAGGATCACAGATAGCGATCTTGAAAGGGTAGAGTTTATGAAAACAACAAGGCAGCATGAAATGACAATCCAGCAGCTACAAGATGATGTCAGGAGAAACAATGTTAGAGTAATAGGAATCAGTGAGGAGGCAGGAGACAATGCAAAGGATATAGCTAAGCTGTTCACAGAAATAATTGCAGAAAATGTCCCAAACATGGAGGAAAAACCAGATATACAAATAAATGAGGCATATAGAATGCCAAACAGTCATAACTAACATAAACCTACACCCATACATATAATAATTAAGATCTCAGACATACAGCATAAAAACAGAATGCTAAAAGCTGTTAGAGAAAAGACACAACACACCTATCAAGGAAAGCCTATTAGAATCAAGGCAGACTTATCAGGACAAACCTTCAGGTTAAGATGAGCTTGGAGTGAAGTATTACAAGCCCTAAAAGAAAACAACTTTCAACCCAGCCTGATCTACCCAGCAAAGCTGTCTTTCAAATTTAATGGAGAAATAAGATACCTCCATGACAAAGAATAACTAAAGAAATTTATATTCACCAAGCAAACCTTAGAAAGAGTGCTGAAGGACATGCTAGGTAAAGATAAAAATGACCACAATCTCCAGAACAACAACAGAAAGAAATCACCAGGCTGGAGAAGAAAGTAAACGAGGGAGAAAAACAGGAACCTAACAATAGTAACACAACATGGCAAAGTCAAGCCAGTACATATCAGTGATATCCATAAATGTAAATGGGCTCAATTCATCTATCAAAAGAAACAGGTTGATAGAATGGATTAAGAAACAGGATCAGACAATATGCAGTATATAAGAAACACATCTGACTCAAAAAGAAACTAATAGATTAAAAGTCAAAGGATGGAAAACAGTATTCCATGCAATGGGAACCCAGAAAAAAGCAGGAGTAACTATTCTATTTCTTCAAACCAAAAATGATTAAAAGAGACAAAGAAGGTCACTGCATACTTGTAAGTGGAAAAATTCAGGAGGAAGAACTAACATTATAAATATATATGCACCAAACACAGTAGTGCCCAATTATATAAGAAAGATACTTAAGGAAATGAAAAACCAAATACATAAGAACAAAAATATTACAGGTGACCTGAACAGTCCACTGTCATAAAGAGATAGATCAACTAGACAAAAAAATCAGCAAAGAAAAAATAGAACTGAATCATACCTGTGAGCAACTGGACTTAGTAGATGTTTACAGAGTGTTCCACCCAACCACATCAGAATAAATGTTCTTCTCAGCTGTGCACAGGACATTCTCCAAAATAGACCATATATTATCCCATAAAACATTCTTAAGTAAACGCAAACATATTGAAATTATCCCATGTATATTATGTAACCATAGCGCAGTGAAACTGGAAATTAATGGCAAAAGAAATTGCAAAACTGGCATAAATACATGGAAATTAAATAACAACCTTTTGAACAAACAGTGGGCTGCAGATGAAATTAAAGAAGAAATAAAGCAACACCTACAATTCAATGAAAATGCAGAGAAACAACCTATTGTAATCTGTGGGATGCAATGAAAGTGGTCTTAAGAGGGAAATATATGGCAACAAATTGTCATATCCAGAAAACAGAACAAGCACAAATAAACAATGTAATGCTTCATCTCAAGCTTCTAGAAAAAGAAGAATAAGTTAAATATAAAGCTCATAAAAGAGAGGAAATTGTAAAGATTAGAGCAGAAATCCATGTAATTGAAACTAAAAAAAAAACAATACAAAGAATTAATCAATAAAAAGCTAGTTTTTTGCAAGAATAAACAAAATTGAGAAACCTGTAACTAACCTTATAAAGAAAAAGAAAGAAAAAAACCCAAATTCATGCAATAAGGACTGAAAAGGGTGAAATTACTACAGATCCCATGGAAATTCAAAAGATCACGAACACCTACTTTGAAAATCTCTACTCACATAGAGAGGAAAACACAGAGGTAATGGACAGATTTCTAGAAACATATGAACTACCAAAGCTCAACCAAGAAGATATAGCAATTTTGAATAATCTAATATCAGCTATTGAAATTGAAAATGTAAGAAAAAAAACTTACCAACAAAGAAAAGCCCAGGTCCTGATCAATTCACAGCTGAATTCCACAAGAAATTTAGAGAAGACTTGATAACAATACTCGTTAAACTCTTCAATGAAATTGAAAAGAAAGCAATCCTCCCTAATTCATTCCTGGAGGCAAGTATTAGTCTGATACAAAAGTCAGAGACAGACCCAACCAAAAGGAGAACTATAGGCCAATCTCACTAATGAACATAGACACAAAGATTCTAATGAAATACTGGAAGGTAGAATGCAGCAAATCATGAAGATTATACATCATGACCAAATGGGGTTCATTTCAGGAATGCAGGAATGGTTTAACCTATGCAAATCAAATAATGTAATACACCACATCAACAGAGCCAAAAACAAAAACCACATGGTCATCTCAATAGATGCAGAAAAAGCTTTTGATAAAGTCCAACACATGTTCATGATAAAAAGTCCTTCAGAAACTCAGAATACACAGTGTCTACCTCAACCTTATAAAGGCCATCTATGACAAACCAGAAGCCAATATTATACTAAATGGACAAGACCTGAAAGCTTTCACTTTAAAATCAGGAACAAGACAAGGATGTCCACTATCATCACTCCTATTCAATATAGTTCTAGAAACACTAGGCAGGGTAGTCAGACAAGAGAAAGAAATAAAAAGAACAAAGATAGGAAAGGAAGAAGTTAAATTATAACTATTTTCAGATGACATGATACTCTATATAGAAGACCTCAAAAACTCCATTAAAAGACTACTAGAGGTAATAAACAAATTCAGCAGTGTAGCTGGATACAAAGTCAATGCTCATAAATCAATAGCATTCCTGTACACAAACAAGAAACTCACTGAGAGAGACATTATTGAAATATCACCCTTCACAATAACATCTAAAAAAATGAAATTCTTAGGAATCAGCCTAACTAAAAATGTAAAAGACCTGTATACTGAAAGTTATACTATGCTAAAAATGGAGATTGAAGAGGATATTAGAAAATGGAAAGATGTTCCATGCTCTTGGCTAGGAAGAACCAACATTGTGAAAATGGCCATACTCCCCAAACTATTATACAGATTTAACGCAATCCCAATCAAAATACAATTGACATACCTCACAGATCTAGAGAAAACATTCCTACAATTCATTTCTAAACAGAAGGAACCTAGAATAGCAAAGGCAATTCTGGGCAATAAAGGCAAGGCAGGAGGCATCTCAATTCCTGACTTGAAACTGTACCACAAAGCCACAGTGATAAAATCAGCATGGTACTGGCAAAGAAATAGACCTGAGGATCAATACAACAGATTATAAGATGCAAGTATAGGTACAAAGACAATCAGCCACCTGATATTTGATAAGGGGGTTAAACATGTTCATTGGAGGAAGGATAGCCTATTTAATAAATGGTGTTGGAAAAATTGGTTCTCCACATGCAGAAGACTGAAATTAGATCCATGCACAAAACTAAAGTCTAAATGGATCAAAGAGCTAAACATTAAAACAGAAACACTAAATCTACTGGAAGATAGGGTAGATAGAAATCTTGGAAACATAGGGGTAGGCAGAGAATTCATGAACAAAACAGAAACTGCACAGGAAATGCTTCAGAGTATCAACAACTGCGATCTCATATTATTGAAAAGTTTGTGCACTTCAAAGGAAATCAACAGAGTGAAAAGAAAACCCCACAGAATGGGAAAGACTTTTAGCCAGCAACCCCTCAGACAAAGGACTTACATCAATAACATATAAAGAATTGAGAAATATCAACCCCCCCCATTATGGATTAAGAACTGGTGGGCAACTTAATGCCAGCTGGATTACATCAGTGTGGCACTGAGCAGAGATGTTTCACCTGAGGAAGGTTGCCAGCATAAATGGAGACGTGGAGAAGGAGCATTGAGAGCATTATGGCGTTGAGATGTTGAGGTGTTGTGGGTTCTCCTACGTGTTGCTGTTTGAGCCATTAGGTTCTCCTTGAGAAGCTCTGGTCCTTACATCAAGCATTGCTTCCTGGCTCCGGAAGGTAAGATGTGTGCCACTTGGTCTTCAGGATAAACTTGTCATACTGGCTTCCTGGCATGTACTTGACTATGCTTGTCATTGAGGAGCTCGGGGCCTCCGTGTCACTGAGGATGGCTGTGGTGCTTTTCAGGACAGCCCTGGTCTTGTTGTGAGTGTGACTTCTCGGCTCCAGCATAGAACCCTCAACCTACCAGGACAGCTCCTTCACCTTGCTGGCATAGACTTCCTAGCTTCCACTGATGACCTTTGGGCCTTCCCAGCACAGATCCATAAAAGAGACTGGCGTGAGTCCTTCTAGTGGGCTCTAGACCTCCAGTTGGACTCATGGAAGGCATTGTCATGAGCTCTGGGTCTTCATCCGGACTTATTTGGGAAGGTGCAGTGGAATTTAGGTCCTTGACTAAATATCCTATGTCTTTGGTGTTGTGAATAGATGTGAATAGATTTCCTGCATTTTGTTGTGTTAACTCTGGGTGACCATCATAAAAATATTATAAATTCCATGTCCTCATTCTAATTGTTCTCTGTACAACCCATGACTACAACACCCCCCAAATTCAAAGAACCTTTTCCAAAAATGGGCAGCTGAGATGAACATACAGTTCTTATATAAAGATATGCAAATGGAAAATAAATACATGAAGAAATGTTCACCATCACTGAACATTTGAGAAATGCCCATTAAAACAACACTGAGATATCATCTCACACCGGAAAGAATAGCTGCCATCAAGAAATCAACTGATACAAATGTTAGCGAGGCTGTGGGGAAAGAGGAACACTGCTCCACTGTTGGTGGGAGTGTAGACTGCTGCAACCACTATGGAAATCAGTATGGAGAATTCTCAGAAGACTAGTAGTAGAAGCTCCATTCAACCCAGCTATTCCCCTCCTGGGTATTTTCCCAGAAAAACTGAAAAGTTCATATCACAGTAATATATGTGCACCCATGTTCATAGCAGCACAATTTCTAATAGCTAAATCTTGGAAACAACCAAGATGCCCATCAACTGCAGAGTGGATGAAAAACATGTGGTATTTTTATACAATGGAATATTACTCAGCTATAAAAAGGATGATCTTGAGGCCTTCATAGGGAAATGGAGACAACTTGAGACCATCCTCATTAGTGAAATAAATAAGAATCATATTTATAAATATCACATTGTGTGTCTAGTGTAAAAAGTAATAAGAACTGTAGGAGTAATAAAATCTAAAATGCATAATTCCTACTGTAAAAAAGAGAGGAAAAGAAAGTGCTCTAAAGGATATAACAGTATGTATGTTTAAGTGTGTAAGATAGATGACCATATTACTGTTTTTGCTAGATTGTTGAGCAGAACTGTTAACAGTCTCATTGTTTGTATGTCTACTTTGTGTGCTTTAATTTTGTAACTTGGACAACTATTTCCAATGATGAAAGTATATAATTTATCAAGTGGCAATTTCTTAGTGTTTTTGTTTTTGTTGTTCTTTTATTTTTTCCCTTTGCAATTCTGTATTGTTGCTAAAAAAAATCTATGCTCTTTATTTATACTTCATGAAAATTCATGATATGTTTTAAGTAAAAAAGGCATTTCTAATGAAAATTAGAGTCAAATTATAATTAAAAATATAGAATCATTCCTAAAATTTACTTAAAATTATACTTGTCATTATGACAATTCTATTTGGGAAACCACAGAACAAAATGCATGTGAATGAATAATTGAGTCTATTTAATCAAGCTGCATTTGTCAGTAACATTACATAAAATAGTGCACAAAAAATAATTTATTGTCTTCTGTTTATAAATTTAACCTTGTTAGAAAAACTCTGTTCAGTCTGAGGAATGCCCATGGAACTTGATTTGCTCTTATTATATAAAATGTGTCCTTCTCCATAAAATTTCCTTACTACTAAACATATGAACACATGACTTTTTTTTACTTGGTTATTTATTTATTTTTATTTACTTTTTTAGGTCTTCTCACAGTGAGGTTCTTTTGCCCAATATTTCACGATGCATTACTTGGAAAACAATTGAAAATATACTTTGGGTTTTACTAAGATACATGCAAATAAATTTTCTTTATATTCCTGTGACAAAAGTTATTTTGTAAGATTATTTTTCCTGCTATAACTTCTCATCTTGGGAAAGCTATAATAATTTGAATATGATTAATAGATTACAGCCATATACAATAACTTTTTAAATGTCAGAACATTAATACTACATTATCATAAGTATTGCAGTGTATATTCTTTTTTTATTTTCCAAATGTTCATTTTATTTTTTAAATTTTATTTAAAGAAAAAAAACAGAAAAAAGGGTAGCAACAATACAGAATTCCAAAGGAAAAAAAGAAAAGAAAACCACTAGAAATCACTACTTGATAAATTACATACTGTCATCTAGGAAATATTTGTTCAAGTTACAAAATTAAAACATACAATGTACACATTTAAACAGTGAGATTGCAAACAGTTCTGCTCAATGATGTAAAAAAAACTTAGTAATATGGTCATCTATCTTACACACTGAAACATCCATGCAGTTAGAGCACTTAGAGCACTTCCTTTTCCTCTCGTTCTTACAGTAGGAATTATGCATTTTGGTTTTTATTACCCCTACAGTTCTTATTACTATTTACACTAGAGACACAATGTGATATTTATAAATATGATTTTTATTTATTTGACTTATAAGGATAGTCCCAAGTTGTCTCCATTTCCCTATGAAGGCCTCAAGATCACTCTTTTTTTATAGCTGAGTAATATTCCATTGTATAAAAATACCACATTTTTTTGTTCACTTGCAGTGTATTTTCTTGACTCATTTTATTTTATGGGTTGAAAAAGGGACACATAGAAAAATCGAGAGATGCAAAAAAATGTTAATCATTGGCCATTCTTTGTAGTAAATGAATACATTCCCCATTGGTAATGTTTGCTTGACTTGAGATTAATGATTCCTTACATGGTGTATTTTTAGCTCTTTATCTTATGTTATGATATGAAACTCAGAAGCCTCCCTGAAGTGCTTGTTTGATGCATTTCTGTCATAGTTGTAAAAATATTTCTGAGGGTGAGGTATTTCATACTGAGCTATGCAAGCGTATGGTGAGTTATCCTGCACATT